>LZPO01017344.1:256242-267943 GCA_001675575.1 Neotoma lepida | reverse complement strand
ACACACACAAAAAAACACTGTATGACTCTCTGTCTTTCTCTGTGTGTCTCTGTCTCTCTGTCTCTGTCTCTGTCTCTGTCTCTGTGTGTGTGTGTGTGTGTGTGTGTGTGTGTGTGTGTGTGTGAAGCCTCAAACATCTTGACCAGTCCCTAACTGGCCTGCCTGGCAATTGGTTTCCCTTTAGCTTCGCACACTCATGTGGCAAAGCCGGGAAAGAGCCAGTAGCCTGTACCAGGCATTTGCTGTGGAGAGGGGCACATGGGCTAGATTGCCCAGTAGAAATGATCTGGAGAGAGAACACTCAGCGAGGGAGACGCTGGAGTGCTAGACATAATGGCAACAGGTCGGTTACCATGTGTGTCCCATTTAAAGCTGTAGTCAAGAACAAGGAACATGGGCACCAGCTCCTTAGTGACTTTGAAGGGGGTGATGCCCACAGCAGGAAATCACCTATCTGGATTTGGAAGTGGAGTAGAGTCCCGGTGGTCTTATCCTATGCCTGCAGGATGAGAGTTTCTTCAATAAGGAGATCTCAGCTTGAGTTTGACAAGCACTAATGGGCAGACCGGCATGGCGAATGCGTACTCTGGGCCCCCACTGTTGTAATTTTGGTTTCAAATGTCTATTGACATTGTTTGGCTGGGATTGTAAAAGTCTGCCAGTGCAGCTGGGTATCTTGCCTTGAGATGGTTGGGGAGAGCTGGAGCAAGCTGCCAGTTGCCACTAGGTGGCAGTGCTGCCTTGGCCCCAGCCTTCCAGAACCATCTGGCTTTAGTCCCTGGCTGGGCAGTGAGAGCCTGCAGCTGAGTATTGAATGCTTCTGGAAGCTAAGAAGTAAAAGTCCTTTCTGAGAACCACGAACTTGGTTCATGGAAAGCCTTGCCCTGATTCTGTATTTCAGCTCTCTGAGAGGCAAGTTTTTCTCTTGTCTGTTTTTCTATCTGCCAAATGGAAGCGCTTGTGTAAAAACCAGCAACTGCTATCAAACACTGTTCCCATGTGTGTTGTGTTGGCCCAGCTGTTTCTTCACTATAGAGAAGAAATGTGTTAGCTGCAGTGCAGGTCACAGAGACCATCCTTCGGGACCAAAGGAAACCTGTCTACATAGATGGACATGTACAATGCATGTGTGGTGTGCCCCGCTTCAGCCAACTAACCCAACCAAGGGCTATGGATAAGCCACAGAACAGCAGATTAGTTAGGCTTCAGAATAAGCACAAATTCATTCAGTTAAAGTCAAGCCTGGCCAGGGATAGACCTTANAGCCCAGGACTCTCTCTTGCAGGTGTGTGAAGGCAGGGCATGGCTATCCACTGCTGGGTGTCCAATTCCAGGGTCTTCCATTTACTGGAAACTTTTTATAGCCAAAGAGAATTGATTCCTTGAAAAAGAGAGAGAGGACTGGTTTCTGGGAAGATGTTCTTGGCAACTTTTGTATGGGCAGGTGTGTGTGTGTGTGTGTGGGTGAGTGGGTGGGTGGGAGAGAGAGAGAGAGAGAGAGAGAGAGAGAGAAACTCAAGGTCTTAAATGTCCCCAGCAAGCAGTCCACTACTGAGCAGTACCCCTAGCTCCTTGTCAACCCTTTCTGAAAGGACTTGGCCCTGTGAAATCCCAGAAGGCGGGGTAGCCAGTGCAGGGTAGGACAACCCCAGGGCCAACCCCAGAGCTTTGGTAGAATTGGGTTTTGAAGGTATGGGGTCCAGAGGGGGAGGAGGAGAAGGAAACAGGACACCGGGGATGTTGGAATAATCCGGTGAGGCCAAGCTCCCATGCACACAGGGTCATCCTTCCATCTCTGCACCATTCTAGACGGCAGGAGATTAAAGGTCCACTCCACTGAACACATCCACATGGGTGTTAGAGGCAAACTCATCCTGTGTCTGTTGCTGGACCCAAGGCAAGTTTCATTTCTTCTTTATTCAAGATATCTTTATCATTTATGTGTATGTGTGTGTAGCTGTGCATGTGCTAGTCAGTGTCTGTGGAGGTCAGAAGAGAGCATATGATCCGCTGAAGCCAGAGTGTAAGCTGCTGATGTGGGTACTGGAAGCGGAACTCCAGTCCTCTGGAAGAGCAGCGAGTGCTCTGAACTGCTGCAAGTTTCTTGACTTTATGGTTAAGTCCATGATTCATTTAGAGGATGAAGACTTCCCTCTACCCCACAGCATCTGTGTGTAAATAACATTCGCTTATACCTTGCTCTCTGATTTGTAGAATGTCTAGAATGTACCANGTGCTCAGTTTCAGTACAACGGCACAAGTGACAGAGACCATGGCTGCTTGGTTTTGTGGCTGTCNCAAGTGAGTCCTGTTCATGCCTGTGGGGATGGGTCAGGTAGGCTTATGACCCACTGAAAAGGAATGCAAGGCATCCTTCCTCCCAAACAGAGAACTAGACTTGGCTGTTGCTATGGTCTTGATCCCATTCCACCCACCTGTGGCCTGAAAGAGTGTTGGCGCCTTTGTGTTTTTAAGGCTGCTGTCCTGTCATGACACTAAACAGCAGAGTCAATGTGCTGTGATTTGGTGACCAGGAAAGGGACAGCAGCCTTGAGCCTGTCTGTCTCTCAGGGATGGGGAAGAGTAAGCCAGGAGCTCTGGGAGGGTAAGCATGGCTGCCGAGAGAAAGATGGCTGCAGGGCAAAGGTATGGAGGGATGTGAGGTACAGGGTTGTGGGGAACTGTACAGAGGGCCTTGTGTAGGCCCCATGGAGGCTGTGGAGTTGTGCCAGAGGTCCCTTCTTGGCAAGGCACTGGCAGGTGGAGAGGTGAGGCCCTGGTACTGGAGTAGTGCTGTGCTGCAGCCCTTCCCATACAGGAGGAGCTGATCCATTCTAAGAACTCCTGGTATGAACACCAAGAGGANGTCTCCAAGGCCCATCCATCCTCATCCCCACCAGAGGACCTCTCCAGGGCCCATCCATTCTCACTCCCACATGGGGATTTTTGTGATAAAAAGGAGGAATCCTCAAATATATTTGTTTTCGAATCCTCAAATAATTTTCAGTGTCATCTCTTAGTGGCCAACAGCCTGAAGCAGTTGGAAATAAATCAGAGGGAACCACTTGGCATTGCCCTTGTCTTGGGGGGACTCCAGTGGAATGTAAAGACAACACAGCAAGTGTTTTCCAGGGCTTGAGGTCCAGCAGGCTAGTCCCAGGGAAACTGCTCAAGTGTTTTTCTTCTGGTGNTTTTGGTTTTCTTGACATCAAACTCATAGGTATAAGAAGTGCCAAAATCTCCCACATCTGGTAGCCAGAGATTAAGAAAGCTGGACCCAAGCCAAACATGCTGTTCTTAAATTCCAATACACATGTGCACACACACACAGTATTTCCTGTGTTTGCAGTAGCACGTGGAATGCTGGAGAATGTTTATAAAGTGAGGGCGCACACCTGAGAGCTCACCACTTGAGAAGCAGGAGGATGGAGAGTTAGAGACCAGCCTGGACTACATAGGATTACACCTTGTACCCTGCTCCCCATGCCTTCCCCCTACCCCAAAGACATATTCCAACTATTTTGAATAGGANACAAGGCACAAGGACAAATGTGAATCCCTAAATAAAGAAAGGGGGGCACCCACTGGGTCTAGGTAGTAATAGAGAAAGGGGATGCAACCCACTGGGCCCAGGCAGTCATGGTTCCTAAGGTGAGGCATATTGTTGTTTTTCATTAAATTCAGTAGCTGCCCTTAAGCAACGGCTGTCCTAATTGGCAGTTGCAGCTACCAGTAGTGGTTTGGCCACACTGGCTGTAGCTAGGTGGGAATTCTGTTCCCTCAGGCACCACCAGCTCTATCATGGCCTAAAGGGAACTTTATCTAGACCTCTATCCCTCTATAGAACTCAGGATTCAAAGGTTGAGGTGGAATTCCGCTTGCTCAAAGAGTCTGAATAGCAAGTAGCCAACCTTCTCTCCTAGCTCACATCTCCCCNAAAACAGGGCGTCCTTCTGCTCAGTCCCCACTTAAGAACCCTAGCTACACCTGGCTCCTCCCTACCACTTCCTGTCAGCTAATTGCTGACTCAGCCTCCTGACCTCAGGTTAATTTTATTTAATTAAACAAATGTAACACGTCTTTGTATCATTAAAAAAAAAACCACAGCATAAATGAATGTAACATATCTTAAATTAATATTCCAAAACAACATATGGCTAGGGCAAGCCTCTACAAAAGTTGCCACTGTTATCTCCAGGGAGAAATGATGGGCAGTGACCTCCAAAGGATTCCAGTATCTCAGACAGCAGGGATTTGCTGGGTCTAGAGATCTTCCTGTACCTGTGTGCCCGTACCTTCGTTTCGTGAACTCCAGCATATGGGTGGATTCACATGGTCTGGATTTGCTTGCTGGTTTCTCTCGGGGTTAACTTTAAGGTAAATTAGTTGTTCTCCTTGGAGCATTGAATCCTGCTCTCCCCACTGGGAAATTCTATCTGCAGCCCAAACCTAGTCTGCCAGTATGAGTTTTAGGGGAGCAGAGCTGAGGGCTGAGCCACATCTAGCCAGTCCTGGCCAGTCCTGGATGTCTGTAGCAGGGGCCTGTCTCGATTGTTGAAAGAATGAGATGTGACTGCAGTTCTGGTCACCAATGCTGGTGATACCAGCTAATCCACAAAGATACATTAAGCACTTAGTATTGTTTTCTCCAAAAGACTCCTTGTGGGGGAAGTAAGCCAACTGAGAAATAATCAGAAAGTGTTTAATAAAGAAAACAAGTTCGTTTCTAACATCATTAAAAAATAGAATATGAATAAATTTAATACAAGAAATATATTTATTCTTTAAACTTTTAAAAGTTGTTGACTTGCGGAAGTTAAATAAATGGACAGGGACAGCCTGTCCATGCATCAGAAGATTAGATATTTGTTAATATGGAAACGCTTCCCAGAGCTGTCCGTAGACTTCATACAGTTCTAGGGGAATGCCTAGCTGACTTCTTGACAAACTGTGCAAGTTCTTCACGCTAACAAAACTCAAGGAACCCACATTTTCTACTTTGCCTACAAAATGTTGCTGCAATGAAACACTGACCAAGAACCACATGAGGAAGGAGAGNGCTGAGTTTACTTGGCTTACAGGTTCCAATACATCATTAAGGGAGGCCAAGGTAGGAACTCCAGGCAGGAGCTTGAAGCAGAGATGATGGAGGGATGCTGTAGCATGTTGCTTCCAGGCTCACATTCAACTCCCTTTCTTATCCCTCTCAGGCCCACCTGCCTAGGGTTGTACCACCCACAGTGGTACATCTTGCATCAATTAGCAATCAAGAAAATGCCACAAGGGCCAATGCAAAGGTGGCAATTCCTCAACCAAAGTTCCCTATCCTCAGACGTTTCACCGTGATAACTGGAGTGAACTATGTCACCAAAGTAGCTAAAACAGCACTGAAAAGAAAGAACAAAGTGAGGCCTGCAAATCTGTAAATCAAGATGGTGTGGTGCTGGAGTATGGACATATTAACAGAACCGGCAATGCAGACATCGGTTCTCACATTTATAACCAGCCAATTTTCACCAAGGATGATTGGTGAGTCGCTAACATCAAACTGCATATAAGCAGAGGGGAAGCTTTACCAGGTGTTAATGAATTCAAGACAGAGAGAAAAATTGACTGTCGAAAATAATTGAAACTCACTACTTAAAGGTCAGTTGGAAATTGCAGGCTGGTAAATTCTGTGGGCATGTGCTCCTGAGTGAAGGTGTCCGTGGAGGCCAGAAGAGGGTGTTAGATCTACTAGAACTCAAGTTACAGGTGCTTGTGAACTCCAGTCCTCTGCAGGAGCACGAAGTGTTCTTAACTGCTGAGCCATCTCTCTAACCACTTGGTTATTTTAATCACATTGCTTGGGATGTACTGGAGACATGTTCACCACAAATGTCCTTATGAGAGTTCAGGTCAGCCTCCTTCTCAATAGCCAAAGAGTGGAAAGATGCCAAAATCTGTCAACTGAGATGTAATACAGCCACCCAGCAGACTGTTGGTGGCTACAGAAAGGAACAAGGTGCTGGTCCGTGCTACTATAGGAGCTGGCCCATGCTACCAGACAAGCTGGCCCATGCTACCAGACAAGCTGGCCCATGCTACCAGACAAGCTGGCCCATGCTACAACACAAGCTGGCCCATGCTACCACACAAGCTGGCCCATGCTACCACACAAGCTGGCCCATGCTACCACATGATGAACATTAAGCTTCATGAAAGAAGCATTTGAAGAAGACACAGGTAATGAAAAATGATCTAATGTTGGACCGAGGATGTAGCTAAGCAATAGAGCATTTGTTTCACATGTGCAAGAGCTTGTGGCATTGATTCCCCTCACTGTGGGGAAAAGGGAGAAAGAAAATGTTCTAAAATGGCCACACAACTTTGAATATACCAAAAATTGTTGACTTAACATACTTTAAATGGGTAAATACCAGAGAGTTCATCGGTAATGTTGTTACAAATATTTAGTAATAATTACTTTTAAAAAGTTCTTCAACAGGCTGGGGGATGGCTGCCAGGACAGTGCTTGTAGCACAGGCATGGGGATCTAAATCGGACCAGTCAGAACCCACACCCAAATGCCACTGCAGGGGTGTGTGTCCGTAATTCCAGCACCAGAGATGCGGAGACAAGAGGGTTCCCGGCACTTGCTGGCCATTAAGTCTAGCTGAGTCACAAGCTTGGGAGTCAGTGAGAGACTCTTTCTCCAAAAATGTCGAGGAGTGTCAGAGGAATGGCATCGATGTCCACTTCTGGCCATAAGCATGCGCACATGAGCACGGTCACCTGTGTGCACACGTGAATATATTCATACATAAGTACAGATGACTTAATTTAAACTCACCCACAGTATGAGTCCTTTTACAACAAAAACTTAATAGATAAATTAAAAACATGGCTGAGTTCCCATGTATTTAAAGCACGGTTTGCTGAAAAAAAAGTGAACCAATTTTACTTTTCCCCTAGACCACCTGTGGGAAAAAAAGTTAATTCTTTAATTCAGTCACTCCCCCATGTATGAAAATGGATCAAAAGTTACTTCCCAAAGCCAGTCTTCCAAGAAGAATGTCACAGGTAAAAGGAAACAACTATCAAGTATTTATAGAAGTAGACCTACAGTGCGCATGTAAAAGTAGACTTACAGTGTGCATGTAAAAGTAGACCTACAGTGTGCATGTAAAAGTAGACCTACAGTGTGCATGTAAAAGTAGACCTATAATGAGTTTCTCAATGCAGCTCCTCCAGTAGGAGCTCTGGTTCTGGTAAAAGAATCTTCCTCCTGCCATGCCTTGGGCAGGACACAGGACCTCTCTGAGTTCAGGGACTGAACTGAATGGCAATGGAGACCTCAGCCTGGGAACAGGGGGAACCAGGCAAATGACCAGGCTTGAAGGTCTTCTGGACATTCCACTTTACGCCTTTCCCGAGACATTGGCTGCAACTTACCAAGAGAAAACACCGAGGCCAACACATTTGTACAGAGTGGAGGGAGGAGATGAAGCCCAGGGCTGTCTGCCTTGGCGTTCACAACACAGGCCCAGGTCGGAAGTGTAGGATGGGTGGGTGGGAGGGAAATAACCTTCACAGGCCCTGCTCACTTCCTGCACACGTGGAGCATGCGGGACTCCTCTCCAAGTAGCTTTGGTTCCAAACAACAGAGGTAATAAGGAAACTTCCATTCCTCATCCTCAGGACCTCAGTGGGTTTTGCTTATTTGTGCTTTTTATGAAAGAACAACAATCTTACTTAAAATTAGCCTTCCGACCTGTTTAGGCCTGACTTCTGGTGGCTGCTTTTTACAAGAACTCTCTGAATCCATGAAGACCACGTCTGACATGCCGTACACTGGGTGACTGAAGCTCCATCCACTGAGTGACTTTTTCATCAGGGTCTCTCCTTGGCACTGAGTTCAGAAAGATACTTAAGAGCACAGAGCACCCAGAACATTGGGCTGGTCTGAATGCAGACTCAGGGAGCCATAACAAGCTACATTCTCAGACCACTGCCCCCATTTCCCAGAAACCAGACTCAGTTTCCCCATCTGTTAAATACAGCTGATTTCATCTGCCCAGCTTCCCTCCCTGATGTGGGCAAGTCATGGATGTGACAGTGCTCTATGAGTGACACAGACCAGCCTGGCTTTGAACTAACTTCCTACCATTTATTGACTCTGAAAGAGTTCCTTAGCTTAATCAAATCTTGGGTCTTTTATCTTCCTTACAAGGAAAANGCACNGGTATCTTTCCATGACAAGGTATCAGGATTAAATGGGATGCAATGTCTGTGAACAGCNCATAACTGCTAATAAGTGATACATATTATGGCTGCTCTTCCTGACAGTTAACTAAGCAGGTGGACTAACGCCTTGCCAGCCAGCTCACCACCATCTTTTGGCTTAGGAAGGTGAACAGATATTTTAGGAGTAGAGGATGGGGAAGGAAAATTGCCATGTGCTCAGCAGAAGGGAAAAATTCATCAGTGCAAGGGAAAGCTAGGGAAAAATGGCCTTTCTCCAGGGAAGGGCTGTGGAACCATGGAAAATGGTCAAGAAGTCCAAAAGAGCCAGACAGTGGATGCTGGGCTAAGACCTTTGGTCTTATTCAGAGTGTGCCTCTGTAACTGTTTTCAGTGCTGGCCAGAGTGCCTGGAGCCTTCCTTGTTGACCCACAGCAGTGGGAGAACTTCAGAGCAGTGGGCGGGGCTCTGATCGCCTCACTTTGCCCAGGGTTCTCCTGGTCAGCTTCAAGGGTCATTGGCTCGCTGGCCATGGCACCAGCTCTCCTCACTCTCCTATTTGTTTATTAGCGGCCCCTCCTCCTGAGGAGCCTGACAGTGACACAGTCTGCAGACGTGGGCTGACACCCTGACTATGTATTATTTTTAGATAGGCTTGTAAAAAAGTAATGGATGATTATGGTGGAAATAATTTGGAAAATTCTTCATCTCACAAGCATTAATTCCATGTTTTAACCCCATTCGGTTCAGCTAGTTTTGTAACGTGTATTTTTCTCCCACAATAGATCACCTGTTCTCAAGTCATTCAAGCAGGTTGCAGCCTTTTTGCAAGGATTGCACTGCAGTCTTTCCAACAGAGATCAGATGTGGGCTAGGAAGAGTGAGCACCTCCAGACACCTCCACAGTGAATACGTATATAACAGCTGCATTTGTAATGTACCTGCCTCTTGTCATTGGACATGAAGGTGCTTTCCACTAGGATGAGTATAGTATATCCTAGTGTGTACCTTGTGAACAAATGTGTACGTGTCTCTAATTTCTCCAGGCTATAGTTCTAGAGGTAGAATGGCTAAGTAGCAGCCATTGTACTTGTAGTCATAATCAGTACAAGTTCCTGAGTATCTTCATCTACACGTATGTCATAAGAGTGTGTGTTCTCACATGCATGCAGAAAGCATGTGTGTAGTAGGTGTTGATGTCTCCCTTTATTACTCTCCATGTTACTGCCTTGAGATAGGGTCTCTCACTGAAATGGACGCTCACTATTTCTGCCAGGCTGGCTGACCAGGGAGGTCCCAGAATCCACCTTTCTTTGTCCCTGCAAAGCTGGTGTTACATGCACATGGAGCCATGCCTGGTGTGGGTGCTGGAGATTCGAACGCAGGCTCGAGTGCTTGCAGAGCAACCGTACCTACTCACTGAGCCATCTCCTCAGCCCTTAAATTTCTCTCTTTTTTTTTAGGTTTCTTGAGACAGGGTTTCTCTGTGTAGCTTTGGCGCCTTTCCTGGAACTCACTCTGTAGTCCAGGCTCGCCTCGAACTCACAGAGATCTGCCTGCCTCTGCCTCCCGAGTGCTGGGATTAAAGGCATGCGCCACCACCGCCCGGCAAATTCCTCTTAAGGAATTATTATTTTTTTTCCTGTTTGGATGAGATTATAGTTGGAGCTAGAGTCTCTCATGAGGTGAGGTTCTGATCACCTCTGACTACCCATTTTATGACAANAGCAGGGAGGTATGCCTCAGAGGCTTCAAGCAAGGTACTCTGCCATGCATTGAAGCTTTGGGTAAGAGGCCAAATATCTCTGTATCTGGATTTCTTGACCTGTGAAATGATTATTGACAACCCCAGAGTAAGGGCTCACATAGGCAATAGGCTCAGTATAACTGGTGTTGGATAGCATCGAGAACTGAGAAGTGCANCCTACCCTGTGGCTTCCCCTCTCCCAGAGTCAGCCCTGCAGAGACAAAGGGTGTGCAGTGGGCTGGTGACCCCTCAGGTAATCTGTAGACTAGAGGTCTTCANTTCTTACCCACTTCTGCTAACCAAAGTGGGAGACTTCAAAATACCACAGATCTACCCTTTCCCATCAGAAAGCAAGCTGATCAAATGGAAGAGGGCCAGACCTGCCCGTGGGACTGCTCCTGGCCGAGTGGACCTAATTCAGGAGCAGCCAGCGACATTCAGGTAGAGGTTGACCCTTTTGAAGATAGCTAACTACCTGAAGTGGGCTCAACATGCAGGAAGCAGGCCTGTTCCAAGACAAGAGGCTTGACTGGTGTGGTTGGGCTGAGCAGGAGCCACCCTTCTCAGGGGTCTGCATTATGTCAAATGCAACAAAGTCAANGTACTTTTTAAAAAGATGTCCATTTCTTACACAAATATTATCCAGGCTAGTATGAAATAAGTTTACTGTTATTTTCAATGAGTTAGTATCTTTTTAAAATATAAATCTCCATTTTAACTTGGCATAGTGATTTAACACACAAAATCTCTTTGAGGTCCTTCAATTTTTAGGATATAGATGGATGCTGAGGTCAGATATTTAAGAATCACAGGGATGTGACATATTCCTTAACCTACTTAGGCTGTTAGTTTCAGTAAAGCTTTATCCAATCGCTAGTCAAATCTCTCACATCACTCATTAAGTTTATTTCTGGGCAATGGAAAATATTCTGATGCCATTATAAGTGCTGTGTTTAAACTTGTGTTTTTAACATTGTTCAGTAAATGAATAGAAATAGTGGTTTTTTTTTTCTTCCTCTTTTGTATATGGCAAGCTTACTAAATGCCCATACTTTCCTGAATATCCTTTGGGATTTTAAAACTAGAAAAACTAGAAAGGGAAGAAGATCCATTTTCCTCCTCTTTCTTTTCTCCACTTTGGATCTCCAAATTTGCAAAATGACACGCATGTCACATATGTTGTGCATCACTGAGCTTCCTGTAATAGTTGTAGCAGGCATAGCATCTTAATTCAGGAATAACTGCAGGTTTCTCTGTAAGGTCCATTTCCCCTGTGTTGGTTTGGGAATATAGCTTGAGGCTGTGCACATTTCAGATTTCTTTTCTCACTTTTACTCACCAAACTGAGCATCTATTAATGATTGTAGCCCAAGTCTGCTGTGTGAATCATGCTTCCATAACTCCTGTCTTTGTTAACTGAAGTGAATCCCCTGGAGACCAAGTTTTAAATCCCCTGGAGACCAAGTTTTAAAAGGGTCATCATGATGTTTTTGTTGTCTCTGAAAAACTAATATTGTCTTGGTCACTGTGCTAGTGCTGTGAAGAGACTGACCATGACCATGGCAATTCTTATAAAAGAAAGCATTTAATTGGGGACTGGCTTACAGTTTCAGAGGGTTAGTTATCATCATGGCAGGAAGCATGGCAGCATGCATGGTGCTGGAACAGTTGCTGAGAGATTTACATCCTGATCCACAGGCAGGCAGGCAGGCAGGGAGGCAGGCAGGCAGG
>LZPO01017344.1:214326-228406 GCA_001675575.1 Neotoma lepida | reverse complement strand
GAGAGAGGGAGAGAGCTCGATCTCACTTCAAATATTTGATAAAATAGGAAATTGAAGGCATGGATTTATTAAGGTGCCTGTTAAGGACCTACAGCAAATTGTCACCTGCTTCCTATGCCTTGTTTTTGCTCCCTTGCTGTGACCTTCACCATCCATGTAAATGTCTGTGATTGGGCACCAGCTGAGAAAACAGTACAACATTTAGTAGCTGCTTTGTGCATCTTGAGAGACGAGAGAAAGATCAAAGTTTGGGCTTTGTTTGCTCTTACTAAGTTTGTGAAATACACCATTTCTCCAGAAAGCCAACAGACATCAAACACAGAAGAGGGAAGGAAAGATAAAGACTGCAGGAAGCAGAGCTGTAAAGCAAATGAGAACTGATTCTTCAACCTCTCTAACCACCGATTTATTTTTAACGTGAAAAATAAACCCCACTCTTTTCCTAGATAAAGTGGAGGCCCTATCTGAACCCTACCATGTCTGAGCACAAGAATGGAGATTTTCACCCCCAAACCGTCTCCCCCTGCCCTCAGCTACCTCTGGGCCCTCCCTTCATTTCTTCATGTGGCTTCACCTTCCTGGCTGGCGACACAGTCCCCTCTTACCCACACTATCCATGACAGGCACAACACAGATTTTGTCCAGGGTTTGGAGGTAACAGAGGGAGAGTCTGGGCCACTNTGTCGAGAGCTCCACTCCCAGCCCACAGTACAGAGAGTGATTCAGACAACACCCAATTGTTGTCATGGTGCTTTGCTGGTCTCCCAGGCTGGCTCTTATTCCCCTCCTCACTTTCCCAGGCCAACTACTCACCCTTTCCTCTCCCACAACTCATACAACTAGGTATTTCCATTTGTGTCAGCCTGCTTTTTCTTAAAAGAAACATTTATTTTATTCTTTTTTTGAGAGTTTTATATGAGTATTGTATTTGCTTCATTCCAAACTCATACTTCCCTGCTTCTAACTTTTCCCGAGTTCCCTTCCGCTCCATCTCGATTTCATGATCTCTTTTTTAATTCCTGTTCATATATATATGTATATATACATACATACATATACATAGGTATATATATATGTATATGTATATATAAATACAACATGCTGAGTCATTTAATGTTGCACATATACATGTATATGTATTTAGGGATGATCTCTTTGGACTGGATAACCCACTGGGGTCTCATCCCTGGAGAAGACTGATTCTCTTTCTCTTAGCAGCCAGTAATTGCCTGAATCTCTTTATCTACTGGTCGGAACTTGTGAGAGTTCCCTGTCTACATTGGGATGTCAGGTGTGTTGTCATTGACAGGTCTTATTATTACAGTTTCATGGGTGCAGCANGATCTCACAGCAGATGTCCTGGTCCTCTGGCTCTCACATCCTTTCACCTCCTGTTCCGCAGTGTCCTCTGAGCCTCAGATGTAGGGCTTGTACTGTAGATGTAGTTAGGGATGGGCGCCCCATGGTCAGCTGTAGTTTGCATTTTGACCAGTTGTGGGTTTCCGTGATGGTCCCCATCTGCTGCAAACCGATTCTTATCTGTGGCTATAAGGACCAGTGTTTAATGTGCAGTTGGGAATTTTACTAGTTTAGGAACATGGCAGCAGTAGGTTCTTCTCTAGGATCCATGACCTCACCAGCCCAAGTAGTTGGCTAAGTTTACAGTACCAGGTACACAACTTTCCTCTTGAGCAGGCCTTAAGTGCAATTAGGTGGCTGTTGGTCACCCCAGAGATGTAAGTGCCACTCTTGCACCCGTGGGTATATTTTATCATGCTGGTCATTGTGGTTTCTAGGTATCCTGGTTAGTATTTTGTTGAACTGATGTAAACTAGAGTTATCTGAGTAGAACCCCCATTGAGAAAAAGCCTCCATCAGATTGGCCTGTAGGCAAGGCTATGGGCATTTTCTTGATTAATGATTGGTATGGAAGAGCCCAGTGCCATCTCTGGGAAGGTGGTCCTGGGTGGTATTAAAAAAAAAAGCAGTTTAAGCAAGTCATAAGAGCAAGCCAGTAAGCAGCACTCCTCCATGGCCTCTGCTACAGTCCTTGACATGGCTTCCTTCTGTGATGTGCTGTGATCNCGATGTATAAGCCACACAAACCTTTCCTCCCCAAATTGCTTTTGGACATGGTGTTTGATCACAGGAGTAGAAAGNAACTGCAGGACTAGGTTTTATAGCTGGATAGGACGTTTGCTTTTTCTNCCTTGGCAGCCTGCAGAGCACCTTCGGATAGTTCTCAGGGAGGAGGGCAGTTCCCGCTTGTTTTCTCCAAGTCCTGTGTATGAAATGCATGGTCTCTGCAGCAATAGGGTCCCACCTTTGAGTTTTGGGAGGNGACAGGAATGCCTCCTGTTATTGTGGGAGGGGCCTGGATTTCTCTGACCAATGACTCAGAGGGAGTTTTCCCCTGCCCGGAACTGGAGATTTTTTTAGGTATTTATCTACTCCTAGGGGAACATTATCACCCCCAGAGGCATCACTTTATTTAAATCACACACACGCACACGCACACGCACACGCACGCACCATTTTAAGTAAACATAATATGATTCCTCACGGCTTTTTCGGTCACCCTTAGTGTTCTTTCTATCTCCTCCCTTCTCTTCATCAGTATTGCCCTCCCTTATCTTCTCCATAACGCCTTGGTTTTCCTCCATTTCCTCTTTCATAGTACCTGTGTCCTAATATTCCCCACCCGCCCAGGCTTTCTTTACTTTCCTGGTTTCTGAGATCACATCAGATTATATGGTCACATCTAAAGAGCTAAGAAGCACAGAGAAAAAAAAGAAACATGTAACATTTGTCTTTCTAGGTCTGGGTTACCTCACTCAGTACATGTTCCTATTCCATCCATTTACCTGAAAATTCCATTTTCTTCATAGATGAATAGAATATGTAGTGTGTAGAATTTTAGGTAACTATAAGATGATTCCTTGAGGTTTCTTACACAATCTTGGTATTGTCTGTCCCTCCTCCCTCCTTCCCCTTTTGTATTGACCACCTTCCTTCTCCCCAGTTGGAGCCCCCTACCCATTAATTCTGTTTCCCACTTCACATCACCTGTGCCATTCCCCTCCTGCCCACCCCCAACCATGGTCACTTTGTACTTTCCTGGTTTCCGTGGTTACTCCATGCTGTTACATCTGAGGATTTGGAGCCAGGAACTGCAAATGAGAAAGAACATGTGGCATTTGTCTTTCTAGGTCTGAGCTACCTCACTCAAAATAATCTTTTCTAGTTCCCACCCTTTGCCAGCAAGTTTCAGGATCTCATTTTTCTTTACAGTTGAGTAGTGTTCCAATATATACCACATTTGTCCACTTGCTGAAGAATACTTAGATTGTTTCTATCTATTTCCTGGTTTTTGTGAGTAGAGTAGCTATGGAGTAAGATGTCAAGACCTTTGCATATGCCAAGGAGTGGTGTATAGCTGGGTCATTATTTTGAATTTTTTGAGGATTCTCTTTACTGGTTCCCAGGGTGGATGTACCAATTTTCTTTCCCACCAACAGTAAAGGAGGGTTCCTGTGTCTCCACAAACTCACCAGAATTTGTTGTAAGTTGTTTTGTTGATCTTAGGCATTTTGAGACCTCATAAAAGTAAAAAGCTTCTCACAGCAGGGGAACCCATCAATTTCATGAAGAAGAAATCCTCTGACTAGGAGAAAATCTTTGCCAGCTGTATATCTGAGAGAGGATTAATATCCGGANACAAAGAACTCAAAAAACAAAGAGTCAAAGATAAAATGACCCAATTTAAAAATGGGCTAGGANTCTAAACAGAGTTCTCAATAAAAAATAAATAAAAACGATCAAGAAATATGCCAAAAGTGTTCATCATCCTTAGCAATTAAGGAAATGCAAATTAAGACAATTTTGAGAATTAGCCACCTTTTCAATGTAGCTTTCTAACTGAACTTAAGACCCACTCAACAAAAGGGAAGTCCTGGGTAGTAGTGGACACCTGGCCAAATCCCTGCACTAATAAAGGGATGATCTTGGAGGAGATGCTACAGTCACCACTTGACTAAACTAGCATGATTCCTAACTACATTTCTGAGCAACTGACCTTGGGGTGCCCAGCCCCAGTGGATATATCTACAATACAATTCCTACACCTAAGGCCAGACCGTTGCAGAAGAGGGAGCAGAAAGAGTCTAAGAACCAGAGAATGAACAAATCTGTGGTGAGACTGTGTTCTAGCTATGACAGGGAAGCTACACCCTTGAAATCTCACCCAGGAGGACACCAACAGGCAGGCTAATGTGGAATGGGAAATATCATTTGTCCTCAGTCCTATACAAAAAACTACAGGCATCTGAGGAATGCTGAGAGTGGGAGAGATAGTCTTCTCTAGGGAAGAGCACACCAACTGGTTATCTAGAACCAAATGGTCAGCCCTGAAAACACATACAGGGGTAATGTTATACAGACCAAGAAGTTTGTATTTATATATTTAGGAATATGTGTATGTATGTGTGTATATATGTATTCCTAAATATATAAATGTATATATATACATATACATATATATATTACATACACGTCTGTGTGTGTGTAAAACAACAATTAAAGAACCAGAAGCCATCGATATGGGAGACAGCAAAGGGTACATGGAGAAGGTTGGAGAAAAGAAAGGGAAAGAGGAAAACAATGTAATTATATTTTAATTTCAAAAAATGTAAACACATTTAAAAGAGCTGAAAAAGTCTCCATCCTCCTTAGTGTCCTGAAGGGTCTCTAAGGCTACTTTTAGCACTGATACTCCTTTAGAAAAAAAGTCTTAAACAAGTGCTGATATACAAAACCAAACCAAAACAACCACACACACACACACATACACACACACACACATATTCACAAATGAAAAGAGAATTATACCTGTTGAGGGGCTTTTGAGAAACATAATAGATGTTGGTTAAATGCTGTTAAGATGCCCAATAAAGGAGCCAGAGAGATGTATCCTTAGTTAATAGCACTTTCTGCTCTTCCATCCAGAGGACCATAGTTTGATTCTCAGCACTCATAGCAGGGAGCTGACAACTGCCTCCTTGGGCACCTGCACACATGTGGCACACACTTGTGCCCATGCACACACACACACACACACACACACACACACACACACACACACACACACACACACACACGAACCTTAAGAAAGTAATGCTCAGTAGAGAGAGCAGGAGTGTGATATCATTTTCCAAAGCCCACAGTGAAAACAGGAGACAAAGATCTGAAGGGCTGTGGGGCTGTAATGTGGAGTTCTGCAGAGAACCTTAGGTCACCTGGGATTCTGAATACTAACTATTTCTAATCATCATAGCACCATACAAAGAACACAAATAATTAAGAAGATCTTATCTTTTTTCAGTATTTTATAGAAAATNATTTTTAGAATAATTAAAAAATATCTTGTTTTGTGGATTTTTAAATCTAAGAATGTTGCATNCTGTCACATAATGTTTTCACAAATCATAGCCCCCTACAATTCAGTCGGTCAAGGTTACTGCTGAGCTTTTGGGCACCGGACAAAAAATCACATCCACACACAAGCCCACACCCAGAGACCAAAGGCCAACATCAGAACAGGTTTTGCAAAGCCTACCTAAGTCTCCTCTTGTGATCGTAGTCCAAGATAGCTTCTCTTCCAGTTTTGAGTCTTGCCACACATGAAAGTCTACAGAGCCCCTTCCCAAAACAAATGCACAAACACACAAATCAAGTTCTTACTGGGAACTTCTGAGTTTGTTTTCAAAGGAAGCACTCCAAGGCAAGATGAGCATCTCCCCACTTAGGGTAGAATTACTCAGAACACGGAGGTGCAGAGTTACCAGTGGGGATTTTTTTTCCTGTTGCTATCAGATAAGAATACAAACACACTAGAAAAAAATAAATTGTTTTTCCAGCTTTGAAGATTGGAAATCAGACAGCACTGATTCATTTTTGTTGAGGTCCACGAGAAGTCCCATAAAAGATCACCAGATATGTATGCAATCAATAAGAATGATTAATTTTTGAGAGCAAAAATTCCAGCATTCAGGAATTCAGTCAAACCATCTGACAAAGTGGCAAACTGGCGACCCCAAGAGGAGATCGAAGGCTCCTTTTAAGCACAGCTAGGGGAATTCCAGCTGTGGTTAAGTGTACTGTAAAATGATTGGGTATAGATCCTTATTGGTACAGGAATCATTTTATGATTGGCTCATGACGTCTGGTCATGTGGTCATGTGGTTGCAGTATCAGGGGTCTGTTTGCTGTGTCAGGGGTCTGTTTGACGGAAAATAGCAAGAACAGTTCTTTCTTGTGGCTGGATTCTTCTTCCTGATTGACTACCAGACTGGACATACTTCCTGAGGGTCTGATTGAAGCCAGACATGAGTCAACATAGGATGGTAGGGTAATATGGGGCAGAGGTCTTAGCCAAGTGGTTCCTGGGGAAAAACAAGTGGCCCTGTTAAGTCAGTCCTGTTATAAGAGGGGACGGCCCCTTCAGTTTCATGGATTCTTCAGAAAATCTTTTAGATTTTCACCTTCAGTTTTCCTGAGACCAAAGCTAGTGTCTCATTAACACTTATTTTCTTATCTGATTATCTTTAACACTCTTAAAAAGTGTTTTCCAGCTTCTTACAAAAATAATGATGACCTTTTAGAAGAAGGTATTTTTCTGATTTTTCTTCTCCTTGTTGTCAAGTGGAGATGGAGCTGATGGGGGCTCTTGTTTCTCTTCCTCTTGCTAAGGTAGANCAAGTGAAGAGGGGATAACAGAGCAGCCTGTCAAGCCCTTGTGGTTTTGTGGAGTTTCACTGGTGTTTTTCTGCAATGCCCAGGGCTGGGGCCTTGAGAAGCTCCTTAAGATACAAGACATTGAAGGGGATGTAAAACAACAATGTTCTGAGGAGGAANCTCCTTCAGACACAGAATGTTTANAGGGAGGTGAAATAAACACTGCATCCTGCAGGGACACTCAGTAAGCTCAGGAAGCAAACAAGCCTTCAGGAAGTCCATGAAATCCATCAGATTCACTAGGCCCCTCCCTCCTCAAGCATATATAAGCTATAAGGTAGTGTTTNTCAACCTGTGGGTTGTGATCATATTGGGGATCNNNNGGTCCTTTCCCAGGGGTCACCTNAGACCATCAGAAAACACAGATATTTACATTACAATTCATAACAGTAGCAAAATTACAGTTATGAAGTAGCTACAAAAATAATNTTATGGTTGGGAGTCACAACAACATGAGGAACTGTGGGCTCTTGGTGACACAGNTATCGTTGTCTCATTTCTGATCCTCACCCATATCCCTGTAAGCAAGCCCAATACAACTTACTGGTTCACCAAGTTGAACTTTGGGGTATCTGGACTTTGGTCTGTCATTGGTTCCCTATCTGGGNTGAGTAGACATGTTCATGTCTCCTCAGGAATACTGTCATACAATAGCTGGCAGAATTATAGCCAGCAATGCTGAAGCCTTGAGGCTCAAGACATTGATGTCATAGGTCTGGTCAAGCTCAGTTGGTTTACATCAGAGCAACCTACCTTAAAATTGGCTTCAGCCAAACAGACATCTGGAAATCAATCTCTGAGAAACCCAGTGCATGGGTCTCCTATCACATCTTCTCTTGTTTNCTTTGTCTTCCTCATTCTTTCTATAGGCAGGCTTGCACCACTTCGTACTGCATGGGGAACCAAATGGTNGCTTCATGGCCCAGGGGCTTTATATACCTGCTCCAGGATCCTGCTTAATATGAGACCAATACCTTAGTTACAATTCTGAGCATAAGGAAGGAGAATTTGATTATCTTCATACNGAGTAATTGGCTGGGAGGTCATTGTCATCTGATAAAAAGGCAGCTTCTAGNAGATTATTGAGGGCTGAAAAATCTATCCCTACAGCAATCTGNTATCAAACTGAGTATGTCCCTTCAAACTGCTGTGCCCTTTACAATAGCTCCCTTTGTGTGACATCACTGTGGCTGTGATGATGGGGGTGGCTCAGACAACAAGACATAGTTATGTTCACACTCAGCCATAGTGTGAAGCATTCAGTCTAAACTACCATTTGAAATGCCTGACATATGTCAGATATCTTAGCTCAGGAGAGAGAGTTATAAACCTGATACATTTCAGGGGCACAGTGAGAGATATTAAAAAAATAATAAAGAAAAGACAATCCAAAACAATTAAACTTAACTGAAATCAGGTTGTATTTCTGGTTTGTATCTTGCAAAAAATATTAACAGAGAAAAGATTCATAACCTGTTACACCTTTCCAAAACGCCCTTTGCAAATAGAAGATACCTAAGGTTATTCTCTCNGGACTCTTTGCAATGACCAGCCTGCTGGGCCTCCTTGCTCCATTTCCTGTCCCATCTCCTTAGGTCCTACAGCCTTTCACCACAGTGTGACTTACCTACTGGTTATACCCTGCCCANTTTGCTCCCACCAACATGATCCTGTTTCTCTCTGCCCTGCTTCGTATGTATCACAAACATCTTGTGTCTTCTCTAGTCTTATGGATTGAGTCTGAAATTTCTCCCACATGTTCCTATGTTTGAACACCTGGTCCTAGCTGGTGGCACTATTTTGGGAGGTTATGGAACCTTTGGGACATGGGGTCCAGCTAGCAGATATAGGCCAGCAGGGATGGGCTTTTGAAGGTTACAACCCAGTTCCATTTCAAATCTAGCTCTCTCTTTCCCGATTCACCTAGGTAAGCCATGCTGCAAGCATCTACCACCATTAACCAAGCCACTCCAGTCGCCATGCTTTCCTCACTATAATGGACAGAAACTGAGCCCAAATAAGCCCCTCCCTCTTCCATTGCCTAAGGCAAGCATTTGTCACAGTTACGGGAAAAGTAAATAATATAGCTAGTTAAGATTAAACTTGGGGGGGGCAGGGAAGAATGAAATTCTGAATAAACCATAGCAAAATCATCNTTAGCAGGTTAGGGATAGAAGAAAGCAGAAAATAAAACTATCGGCCCTCTCAAGCAGAGATGAACAAGACCAAGTCCTCATACCTTGTACTCCCGGTTCCATAAAGAAGCTGCTCAGCTTCACAGATCAAAGGTCAGCTCTTCTTCACAGCGCTGCTAGGGGATCAGGGAAAGCCATGCAAGTGTTGGAGCGGCATCAACNGAGAAAGGGAATCGAGGCTGTAGATTCTAGATTTCTTAGGCAGTGTAAGAAGACAGGAGGCAGAAAAAGAAACTAGACCCTAGTCTCCACAGACTGGACTGTTTATTCCAAACAGTGAAGGACGAACACTCTTCCCAGGGACAGGGTGCCTATATGGGGAAAGGCGGCAGGCACTCTGTATAGGGGTGTGGTGAAGGTAGTGTTTGCATCCATTCTGCAGTCTGCCTTTCCTTGGGCTTCCCAGGACTCAGCCACAGGATGCCAGGGTGCTCTGGGTGCTAGGACCTGTTTTCCAACCGAAGGGCTCAGCTCCCCATTCTTTCTTTCCCTCCTCTCTGTGAGGACCAGCTGACCAAGCAGGATCATTTTGCGAATCCTTTCTTGTGACTGAAAGGTCCTCGACGTCAGTACAAGACACCCCAAGACCAAGTTCTCAGCACAAAGGGGATTTATTTGCCCCAGAGGAACAAAGGGCAGGGAATAAGAGACAAAGACAGGAGATAGAGGATGAGGGAGCAGGGGAAGGGAACAAGGGAGAGAGAAAGGGGTATTCATCCCAGAGGGACAAAGGACTGCCTCTGGATAGAGAGGAAAAAGACAGTGGCCTATGGGGAAATGTGGTTTATAAAAGGAAAAAGGGAAACTCCGTGTTTGGATGAGTTGGTTTCTTTTGATTGGACATGTTAATTAGGTGAACCAAAAGGGGGCTTTGGATTGCTGAACTTCAATACTTTGATAGCTGGACCTATCAGTCTCAGTCTCAGGAGGAGGAAGTGGCCAAATAAGGGAGTAGAACTTGTGGCTAGCTTCAGAAATGTAATCTAACAGTTTTGCAAGGCAGAGGGTATGGGGAAAGGGCAAGGCCTACCAGAGCCATGTTTGCCATGACTGGGCCTACTAGAGCCCTTCAGTGACCAAGGCATTCTATCAGTAGATGTCCATCACATGACTAAAGCCTACACAGGTAGGGCTGNTGTTTTTGATTTACAGCTGAGAAAAAGTAGCTGAAAGATTAATGTAAGTTTCTTATCAGAGTTTCCCAACTAGCAAGCTCAGTAAACAGCACCAGATCATTCCCNGATTGACTTTACGAACCACACTGTGAATCACTGTACTCTACTACTGCCCTTTGCTGAGCCTTCTGTCTTACGGAGTGGGCCTCATATCAAATTAGATACTGCTTGGTTAATCCACAAGATTTGTGCCACTAATGCCCTAGCGTATCTTGCAGGTGGGACACCATTGTAGCTAAAAGGGTTTGCTGTTGGTTGNCTGGTATGGAGTGCTTCTGAGACTCCTCCAGGCGTGGCCACTGGGGGTTCTGGATAGAATGTATTTCTAGGTATTAGGAGCTGACACAGAATGGAGNTGGACTAGAAGGGGGCACTGAGCTGGCCCACAGGAGGGAACAAAGCAGGGTGAGCCACTAGCATCTGCTTAGTCTCTTGGAATGGGGACAGAGAGGTTGGAGAGGCCACAGCAGGTGGCTTGCTACAAAGCTGGGGATGAGACTGGGAGACTGGATTAAAGGGAGAGCAGGAGAGTGCAGATGTGAAGATCNCCTGCCTGTCTCCTTGCTTCTCTGACTTGCACGTTCCCAGGGAAGNCCTACAGAAGTTGGGGCCTGAGACAAAGGAAAGGGTAGGGAGAAAGACTGTCCTCTTCTCAAAATTTCATCACTCATGTCCAAACCTATGTCTCAAACTACAGATCCTACTGGACCTCTTAGTGGTATGCTGAAAACTGAATGCACTCCTAACCCATCACAGTNATATTTCCCATCTCAGAAACACAGAATTGGCAAGAGAACCAAGAGGTCCATGTTTGTTTCCCAAGAAACTAAGGTAGAATTAAAAAGACCTTGAAATAACTTGCCAAGGAAGTTCAGCCCTCTCCTCACAAAAGGATTCCTGCANTGTTGCTCAGGAGATATGTCCAGCGTGCAGACCTGCTGCCCATTCTACTGTCTGTAGAGAGCCCTTTCCTGAGCTAAGCTGTGGAACATTCTGGAAGAATAAGTGGGCTCTGATGAGTGGAGAAAGAGGGATGGAGCAATCCGCATTCTAGTTGATCTGTTAGAAAGTCATCCTTCGCCCATATGTTTATTATGAAGTCGTTGGAGTCTCAGATTTTCACATCAGTCACTTGGCAGCTTGTACTTCAGGGTTGGAATAGAGGCTTTGTGTAGCCTCCCAGCCTATAAATAAAGTCAGAGTGCCATTCTCTGCGGATGTATTGACTGGGACACCATCCAGGTACCAGGGTGGAAATGTTATTAGATACTCCATAAATATTTGTTAAGTCATGAATAAATTCGTTTCCTGCAAGCTACTCAGAGACAGTGAATTGACAGAGGGAAAAGAGAAGAAAATACTTTCCCAAGACTTTGAGGTGCTTATGGTATTAGACATAGACATACCAATCAGCATGAGCTCAGAACTGAATGAAAAACCCATTTATTAATCAAATAAAATTTCACAAATTGCTGAGAAGCTCCTCAGCCAAGCATAGTATATATGCTTGTATGCATGGGACATCAGGTCTTTTCTCCAGGGATCTCACCACTGGGGCAAGCACCATGGTGCTGGTTGATACTGTGATGTGTAATGCACAGTGAAAAATGGTAACAAATGGGTCAACTGAGCCGGTAGACCCAGGCAAGTCTCCTCCAACAGTGGCTCTGGAATGACATCTTGGAGAATGAGGCAGACCAAGACAATGAAAGCCAGTTACAGATGATGGGAAGAATGACACAGCAGGGCATTCACTTTAGGAAATTAAAAGTTCATCTGTTGTGCATGTTACCAGTGAGGAAGACCTCAGAGTTGGGGACATGAGAGTAGGTAGAGGACATCCCAGGGTGTCAGAGATTTTGCTGTGTGGGGAGTGTCTACCATCCGTAAGCTAGAGGCAAGCAGTTCCATTGAGATATCTAATGGGAATGAAAACACGAGGTACTATTTGGTTTGACAGTAGGAAAGCCACAAGACAGACCAAGAGATCTATAGGTATTCTGAGAGTTGGCAAGAGCCCAAGACAGGGACTTTTCAATTTGTGGGCACAGTANTAANCAGGTTGTTACTGGAAGTGATAGTGACCAATGCTGCATGCCAAGGGCTATGGAAGGGGTGAGGTTTTCCTTGCAATCCAAGAAGCTGACCTGCTACAGTTACATGTGTGCTCACAGAAGACAGGCAACTAGGCATGATTGTGCACATATACATCTAGAACTTGAGAGGCCATGTCAGGTATCAAAGGGTTCCCAACTCATGACAATAGCGATGCCAGCTTGGTCACCCTAAGCTCACAGGTGGGTCAGAAGGAGAGCTCTCTTACACACAGTGAGTTACCCTAGGAAAGGAGACGGGTGGGGCCCTTGGCCTTAGAGCACCATGCTCTTGGTCTGGGAGGGGGACTTTTTCTCAGCGTTCAAAGAAGCTTGCTCCAACCACCTTGACAAATAGCCAGGTAAAGAGAAATTGAAATGCAGCAATATGTGNAGAGCNAGAGCATAGTTTCATGTCTCCCAACACTGAGCCTCTTTGGTTGCTGTCATGTTACCACAGATTTGGCAACTGTAGCAACATTTTGCTTGTCACAATTCTGAAAGCTACACAGTCCAAGACCAAAGTATCATTGATTCTAACANCCCCCTCCCCGTTTCCAGGTGTCCTGTGGCTGTACCCATGGGTATGCTTTCATCTAGCTTCCTTGGGCTAGAACTTCTGAATGGACAGTGTGGTGGCAGGCCACTAGCCTTCCAGGACTGCTGGCAGAAAGGGTGTTTAGGGATCAGATCTGTCCATTCTCCACAGATGTCCTGGCCTAGGTGACCCACATCCTCTGGAACCCAGAGCTACTGGCAGATGGCACAGAAGCAGGGCTCCTCTGTCTCACAGTCAACAAAGTCCTGCTGTTACTCCAGAGTGCCTGTGTGAAGACCATAGCTAGATTCTGGCTGATACTGAACCTTTGGCCTTGACTTCCCTTCTTCCCACAATCTCCTCGTCTTGAGAGTGGCCCCCTAATAAATCACACGCACCAANTCCCTGCCCAAGGCTTCCTAGAGCCTCTTGGGACTTGTGACNTAACTGACAGTCTGGTGAGCTCTTGATTCAGGTGTCTCTTCCAGCACATCTGTCCCACGTGGGCTCTATGCCTTAACAGCGTCCAGGGCAACTGCAGCTGGCTGCCTGGCCTCTAGACCTCTGCCGTGGGAAAGGGACTCAAATTCTTGCTGGAATGAAAGAGGAGCAGGGACAATTAATTCATGCTGTATTCTAGCCTTCACCTGACCTCCTAGGCTGGTGTTTTTACCTTGTCTACAGACTGCCCTAGGCTCCCAAGTGGCAGGTTCTTCAATCCCAGAGCTCAGGACAGGCTCTGCATGCAGACAATGGTCCAGATGCATTTCAGAAACTAAATTTGCTTGAAACAAGAAACAGTTGCGTCCAGAATCACCAAATAAAGCAGGCAGCTAGTGGCCAAATGACTTNCCTGGGAGCCTCCAAACAGCCTGGTCAGTTAGAGGGTCCTAGAGGGAATCAGCTGCCAATTATCAGATGCCNCTCTGTGCCAATTCCATACTCCATCCAGCTGCCATCATCATCCACCTCCATCCATCGACCATCATTATCCACTCTTCTGGGACTCTTAAAACTTTCCTTGGGTGGATTGTTAGCTCCATTTTACTGTGAAGAGGTCATTTAAGATCAGCAAACTTCAGTCACATAACCAANATAAAANGAAAGAAAAGAGAGTCAAATTGTGAGCCCCTTGTCTGGGTAATTCTCTCTTTTCACCATCAGCTGGCTTTAAACACCATCCCAAAGAGTTTGCAATTGCTCTTCAAGGGATCTAGAGCNCTCTGGAACCAGCTACAAAGTACTGGGCTGGCAGTGATCTTAGCTGCTGGATGGAGGTGGATGATG
>LZPO01017344.1:178167-203818 GCA_001675575.1 Neotoma lepida | reverse complement strand
TCTTTGATGTAATTGAAGATTAGATAGTTATAATAATTTCCCTTAGTTATGATAAAAGATAAATTAGATATGAAACTTTAGACTCACAAATATAGGATAGATGATAGAATATTTTCTTTAATTTTGCCAAATACAAATAGACTAGATATTGTAACTGTAATTCTTGCTTGATAATTGTTTTGTTATATATAATTTTACTATGTTAAAGTTAAAACCTTCCTTTTTGATTAGACAGAAAAGGGGAAATGCTGTGGATAATGCTCTTGTACACTGTTTTAATAAAATGCTGATTGGCTAGTAGCCAGGCAGGAAGGATAGGCGGCGCAATCAAACTAAGGATGCTGGGAAGAGGAAAGGAGTCAGGAGTCACCAGCCAGAGGCAGAGGAAGCAAGATGACAAGAAATGAACTGAGAAAATGTACCAAGCCATGTGGTTAAACATAGATAATAATTATGGGTTAGTTTAAATGTAAGAGCTACTCAATAATAAGCCTGAGCTAATGGCCAAGCAGTTATAATTAATATAAGCTTCTGAGTGATTATTTTATAAGCAGCTGCAGGACCTTGGGGCCAGGCAGAACCAGACAAAACATTCTCCTACAGACCTGTGGGGAGGAATCCCAGTGAGTCAATGCAGACAGAGGGGAGTGGCAAGAAGGTCAGTTACAGGAGGACTCCACAGTGTAAGTGAGGCTAACCATGGGTTACCATGTGAAGAAGAGAGGGAGCACTGTTGGAGAAGAGCGGGGGCACTCTTGAGGAAGAGAGGGAGCACCATTGGAGAAGAGCATTGTTCCACCAGTGGGACAGCAGCTACAAGGGGGTGACATAGAGAGGTGCACACAGAGAAAGGTCGGCTCTGTCTGCTAGATGGAGGACAGACGGGGCAAAGCACTCTATAGAGGGAGTGGCAGCCACTCTGCAGAGATCAGGGGAGGCAGAAGATGGAAAGAAGTGTCCAGTATTCAGTGGAATGATTGACATCTTGATGTCACTAGAAAGAGTTCCTTATGGGGGGCTGGAGAGGTGGCTCAGAGGTTAAGAGCACTGACTATTCTTCCATAGGTCCTGAGTTCAATTCCCAGCAACCACATGGTGGCTCACAACCATCTGTAATGAGATCTGACACCCTCTTCTGAATACATAATAAATAAATCTTTTTTTTTTTTTAAAAAAGAGCTCCTTCTGGACTCCCACCACTCAGAGTTAGCATGGCCCAGGGCAGACTGCAACTAGACTACTATGTATTAACTAAGTACCCACGAGGCTGGTCACCCATGACTCAACTGTTAAGAGCACTTGTTACTCTTGCAGAGAACTGGAGTTTGGTTCCCAGAACCCACATCAGGTGGCTCACAACTGTCTATAACTCCAGCTTTAGGGCATCTACCACCCTCTTGTAGCCTCCTCAGGCACCTGCATGCATATATGCATATGTGTGCACACATACACATGAGTAAAAAACAAATCTTTAAAGTGGGAACAAGAATATTTCTCACCTGATAGGATTAAATGAACTCCTAGGGAAAATACTGTAATCACTTAGCAGCTATTTGATTTAATAATCAATAATATGTAGTGTAATAAAATANGGTTACCATGTGAAGAAGAGAGGGAGCACTGTTGGAGAAGAGCGGGGGCACTCTTGAGGAAGAGAGGGAGCACCATTGGAGAAGAGCATTGTTCCACCAGTGGGACAGCAGCTACAAGGGGGTGACATAGAGAGGTGCACACAGAGAAAGGTCGGCTCTGTCTGCTAGATGGAGGACAGACGGGGCAAAGCACTCTATAGAGGGAGTGGCAGCCACTCTGCAGAGATCAGGGGAGGCAGAAGATGGAAAGAAGTGTCCAGTATTCAGTGGAATGATTGACATCTTGATGTCACTAGAAAGAGTTCCTTATGGGGGGCTGGAGAGGTGGCTCAGAGGTTAAGAGCACTGACTATTCTTCCATAGGTCCTGAGTTCAATTCCCAGCAACCACATGGTGGCTCACAACCATCTGTAATGAGATCTGACACCCTCTTCTGAATACATAATAAATAAATCTTTTTTTTTTTTTAAAAAAGAGCTCCTTCTGGACTCCCACCACTCAGAGTTAGCATGGCCCAGGGCAGACTGCAACTAGACTACTATGTATTAACTAAGTACCCACGAGGCTGGTCACCCATGACTCAACTGTTAAGAGCACTTGTTACTCTTGCAGAGAACTGGAGTTTGGTTCCCAGAACCCACATCAGGTGGCTCACAACTGTCTATAACTCCAGCTTTAGGGCATCTACCACCCTCTTGTAGCCTCCTCAGGCACCTGCATGCATATATGCATATGTGTGCACACATACACATGAGTAAAAAACAAATCTTTAAAGTGGGAACAAGAATATTTCTCACCTGATAGGATTAAATGAACTCCTAGGGAAAATACTGTAATCACTTAGCAGCTATTTGATTTAATAATCAATAATATGTAGTGTAATAAAATANCATATGATAGAATTATTAATAAACAACAATTATTACAGTTCTTGTAAAGAGGGATAAAATCATCTCAGCTCTCTGGCCAGAGGCATTGTTCACATTACAACTCATTTCTAAACCCTCAAAATAGTTTGTTAGAAGTAAACTTTGGTCTTACTGGGTAGAAGGGCTTATATTGTCTTCCACTGGTTTGGAAGGAGAGGCTGATATGAGGCAGGCTGGAGTAGAGCTGCTGGTGGATGTGTGTGGTGGTGTGGATGCTCGGTGACTGGGTGTCTACCAGTGCCATTGGCCACCCTGAGAACTCAGAAATAGTCAACTACTTCTACACGGCCTTGGTCCTCACACCAACAAGCATCACTTTTAAACTCAGTTTAAAAGAAGATGAACACTGTCAGTCTGGAAAGACTTTTGACACATACGCTAATTCCTCAGCAGTCGAAGTCACCAATGANGAAGGCAGAGCAGGAAGCTGTGGGGAAGTTACCTCTGCATTTAAATGTGAGAAAATCTGGCCATCCTGGATCTTGGGCCTTTTCCCTAGGCTGCAATAAAGGAACAGAAAGCCTTGCCATGGGGGCGCTACTTCTTTGCTTCCAGTGTGCCCTCCTTTTCAGCAATTCTACATATACAGTGACCCAGACTTCTCTGTGGCTGACTTTTTACTCCTGCCCTCCCCCTGTGTTTACGTACAATCAAAAAGATCTCTTGGTTCCCCAAAGCCTTTGCCCTTGCCAAATCATCCAGCCATGATTATCCAACGAGATTGAGAAACTTAATTCCTCAGGTTCCTCTTGACACAACTTTGTTTTTAAAGGGAAGAAATTGCTTAATGTGCCCCATNGACAGGAAAACACAGCCCAGACTGTTGGAATGAGAACAAGGAGGGGCCCCTGCCACTGTTGATGTCAGGGAAGGAGAGGGAGATAAGAGTGGCATTGGGTGTCATTGCCATTGACCAGTCAGTAACATGGCTGATGTGGGCACCCGATGCAAATTAATTTTTATTTTTGCAGAGTGGAGATGGGTGAAGGGGCTGACGTTTGCAGTGGAGTCTTGTAGATAAAATCAAGACGCCAAACATCGAACTGGAGGGGTGGGTAGAACTTTCTGGAGTCTGCATGATGATAGACCACAAGCACCTCTGAAAGGGAAGGCTTGAGAGTCCAAGCTGTGAACAAACACTAAGAACACCGAGAAGGGTTTTGCCACAGTGACTATAACATCATCCATGTGAGCCTTGGCCGCCAAAGGCCCGTCTACTCTGCGTCTNAGCTCCCCCTTGTAGTTACACTTGAAGTCAGTTCCCAGTTCACTCAGAGTCATACAGAATACACTGTTTTTGGTTAATCGGGGCTGGACTGTTTAATTTAGAGAGGCATATGTGCCACGTTTCTTCAGAGTATATGAAAGACCTCACTAAGTTTTCACTGATGGTGTCCTTCCTGAACACCAGCTCATGGCTTGTTCCATATTTTCATTTTCAGGTAACCACAATTAGCTCCAGTTACTGAGGACAGTTAGGGCAAATATGGAGTCTACTTTGGCTACTTTACAGTGTTTGGCTTTGGAAAGTTGTGTTCCTATATTAATTTTGTATGCTAATTANCATATTAAATTTTCAGCTTGGAACTGAGGATAGTATCTATTACCCCCTTGAGTTAATTCAATATAACTTCCACACAAGTGGAAGAAACAGCTCAATATCTTGCCACAGAACTCTGAAGGGACTTGTGCCCTTACATTCANTACACTCAATTTTATTAAATTTGTTTCTTCTGTTCCAAAATACAACATGTGAAAAATGTCCAACAAATGTTTGGCACNTGGAGTGTCCTTCAGGACTAATAAATGCTCCCCAAAGTCCAAAGGATTTCTAAGCATAACTCGTTATATAATTAAGTTAGCTAACATCCCCCAACTATTCAGAGAACAAATTAATAAAGTAGACTATTTCATCAGACCAAAGATTTGTTTGTCTGTATAAAAGTTGTGTGTTGCACCACAGGATTCTTTTTACAAGCTTCTGAAAACAGTTCACAAGTCCTTTTGTTTAGATCTTCTGTCATGTTCTTCTCACACTCTCACATTGTCAGTGTCCTCACCTGTGCTGGGAGAACACTGAGCCACTCTGTAAGCCGGTGGGACGTGGGAGAAGTAAGTCTGAGGAAGAGCTGTCTCTTATACACATCTAGATGTGTATAAGAGACAGGTGCATTGCTTGGTAGACAAATGAGGAGCTGTCTGCTGGAGCTGACGGCCAGAAGAGTCCATTGGCTGAGGATGAAGAAACACAGCAGGGCTAGGAAAAAGAAAGATGAGAACAAATTTAGTNGAGGGAGTCAGTTCTACACGTTTTCAGAATCTATAAAATATTTCTTAGAAATAACATGATTTTTTTCAAAGTAGAGATGGCAAAACAAAACCTCCAAAGTTATTGCTGAAGCATTGAGACAGGACTCAGACATTTNCCCTCTGTTGCTGTTTGGCTTTTACTTATATATGTCTGCATTTGGAGGTAATATTTGTCAATATAAGTATCTATGAGCTCTTTTCTTGACTATTTCCTTTTCATGTGTTTCATGCCAAAAATCCCAATGTGGACTTCACAGCATGAATGAGGCCCCATAGTTCACATAAGTGATGACACTTGAGTGGCAGGTACATGGGAAGCGCAGGGACATATCTAACTTCCCCTTTGATTATTCTCTAGGACTTGGTCCCTAGGAGGAGCTCTCCTGCGGCAACATATCTTCCTGTTGAGTTTCAAATGGAACTATGGAGGCAAATGCCAATGCTGGAGCCCTGGAGCCTGGGGTAGAGGCAGAGGTTCTAGGGCAGGAGACAGGGGTCACTACCTTCAAGACATGACTATACAGAGCCAGTAGTTCCAGACATAGTAGAAATCCCTGGAAGAGTTCCACAGGGCAGGAAGAGAAGCAAGATGGCATAAGCCACCAGCAGGCAAGCCACTATTGTTTAGATGCCAGCAGTGTCTTCCTGAAGCTGGACCTAGAAAAAACTAGAATGGTTGGGGAGAGTTCATGCTCCTGAGGTAGAAGCAAGCTCCTTGGGGAGAGTTCATGCTCCTGAGGTAGAAGCAAGCTCCTATCTGTCTCTTGCTATTGAGCAACCCTCGGACATAGGAAGCAAACACCATGTAGGTGCTCCAGTCTGAGATAGGAAGGACAGTTGGTATCTTTAAGTGCATCATTGGATTCAACAGAAATATGCAGAAAAAATTACACCTGCGCTGAATATATACAGACTTTGTTTTTTGTTATTATTTCCTAAAATATTTTGATCAAGTATTTATACAGGGCTTAACATTGTATTTGGTATTAGAAGTCATCTAGAGATGATTCAAATACATGACAAGATGCACCTAGGTTATATGAGAATATAATACTAACTTACACAAAGAATGTGAGCACTCATTGACAGGTCTGGGCATTTGTGGGCTTAGGCACCCAATCCCCTGCATATTATTTGTTATAAAAAAGTCTGTGTTTCCAGGTACAAGGAAGAGTTCTCAAAGGTGACTGTGATATGGATGCTGGGACAGAAGGGGGTGGGAGCATTCAGATCTGGGTAAAAAGGGCCTGGAGAAAGGGCTTCCAGTTCAGGACAGGGAAGTGCCAGGGCAACTTGGCAGCAAGGTAGAGCCAAGAATCAAGGCTGCTGGCATGGGACTTTTGGGGCTGGGCACATGGTCTCTGGGGATCTGACAGTGAAGTTTTTCCATTTTCCTGGCCTGCTTTGCTCTCTTCTTAAGCCACTTCAAAGCTCTAGTTGTGTGGTGACACCCAGTTGTCTCGTGCTAGTTGTTGAAATAAATAAAGGAAGGCTCCTAGGTCTATAGTTTGGGGAAAAAGCTGACCTGGAAGAGGGGGCCTGGCTCAGAAAAGCCTGAAACATTAGCAAACAAGGCTAGAGAGACAGAGATGCTTAGAGCAGACAGAGAGAGAGAGAGAGAGCTGCTGGCAGATCCAACCTCAGATATTACCCTTTTCTCTGCTAAAGCACGTGCAGAAANGACATGCAGGAATGCACTGAGCCAGGCATGGTGACATGTACCTGTAAACCCTGGCACTTGGAAGGCTGAAGCAGAAGAATGAGCGTTAGAGGTGAGCTTGAGGCTATTCTAACACTATTTCAAAATACAAAACAAACTCCACATAAACAAAGAATTGAGTGAAGGCACTAGACACCAGCCCTAAGGATAGCTTGGGTAACACACAGAAGCTAACTCCAGCCCTCCATTCTCCTTTCACACCCATCTACTGAATGTGCCTTTGCAGTTCCCTCCTGGCTGCAACAACCAAGAGTCTATGCTGATTTTGCAAGAATAAATAGCAGTGGTGCAAATGAGCCTGTTGCTCAGTTTTTAGATCTGGAGATCTGGCCACACAACTGTTCCGTTGCCAAGAATCCATACCCCAGAGCCCTTCCTCTCATCGCTGACGATTTTCAAGAAGATAATTTATAGCCGAGTGCTGGCTGCCAGACTGACAGCCTTACAAACAAGAGGTGAAATCCGATCTAGATGGAGCTGTGCCCACTGTCTATTTTTAGGGGAAAGATTATTCGTGCATATGGGCATCTTGGAATAGATCATTGCTAGGGGTGGGATGGATGGGCAGAGATTTCAAACAGCCTTGACCTTAAGTTTTCTGTTCTCAGTGAGGGATAGAAGGAGGGTAGGAATGTCCTGGGTTTGGGAAGGATGCAATACAGGGTGTCCCCTAAACCACTAGATATTTTTCAGAGAAATAAAAATAGTTTTTTTTCTTCTAAAAATAGCCGTCATAGAAATAAGATGCCTGAACTTAATTATAGTCATAGAACATGGACCAAGGTATGAAGCTCAGAGTTGGTTCTTAGCAAATATTATCCTGAACAATCCCGCTCTAGCTTCAGACAGCGGAATTTCCTGCTTTCACTTGACGAATGGGCATACTGAGGAGCTGAGGATAAATTCAAGGCTATGTCCCACTTCACTTTAGCTGCTTCTAGCCTCAGGTCTCCAGGTCTAGGAGCTGCAAGGCCCAGCTGCACTTGTGTATAAATGCAAGTTCCCAGCTCACCTAAGCTATATAGTCACAGTGTCGGGCAGGGAAGGACATTATGTTCAAGTCCCCCAGATGAATCAGGCACACAGCTGGGTTTGGGAACTGTCACAGACACAGAGGGGGGCGGTTGCTTTTAGGAGGGCACAAGGAATGTCACTACCATATTCTTTCAGTCTTGACCCTTAAGTGTCCCCTCAGTCTCCTGGCTGTCTCAGTATTTCTGTTAACTTCCGTGTGGCCCCAGAGCTTTGCCCTCTGCTTTGAAGATCTCTCTTTCTACTCTTCCCTCACAGCTCAGCTCAGATTCTGCCTCATATGAAGTTGCCTACTGTGGTGGTTTGAATGAAAATGGTACCCATAGGGAGTGGTACTATCAGGAGGTGTGGCCTTGTTGGAGTAGGTGTGGCTTTATTGGAGGAAATGTGTCACTTGGGGTGGGCTTTGAGGTCTCAGATGCTCAAGCCAGCCACAGTGTCTCACTGTCTTTCTGCTGTCTGTTGATCTGGATGTAGAACTCTCAGCTACCTCTCCAGCATCATGTCTGCCTCTGTTTCTGCCATGACAATAATGGTAATGCACTAAACCTCTGAACTGTAGGCCAGCCTCAATTAAATGTTTCCTTATAAGAGTTGCCGTGGTCATGGTATCTCTTCACTGCAATAGAAATCTTAATTAAGCCACCTACTCAGGCTGAGCATCCTTTGGGCTTCTCTTAGAGTTCACNATGACTGTGATCATACATTAGCTATCTGTTTACAACTCATGTTGGCTTCACCCATTACACAGTAAGTGCCGTAAAGGCAGTGACTATGTCTCTTTCACTCAAAATTGAGCTTCCTGAGTGTCATCCAGGCACATCATGGCAGCTCATATGTGTTTGAATGAAGGAGGGAACAAGTGAATGTTCTTGTGACTTTCTCAGCTGTTAGTTTTTAATGCTTTCACATGGGTCCATCATCTAATTGTGCTTTCCTAGTCCACAGTTTAATTGTATCACTTATAACCATTTACAATGCCTTTTGTGTCTCATTGGATTTAGAGCTCCCCCTGGCCCTGGACCCCTGCTCTAGCACAGCAGGACACAGCACATATGGTTTTCTGGTCTGTGTTTGGCTGTGTGTGTACTCGTGGTGCAGTTCAGCATGTGCTCTGAGCTCTGTGCAACCTGAATATTGGCAGCTGAAGTTCAGGAATTTCATGGTTCTCATTTCCAATCCCCTTGGTGAAGCTATAGGTGATGGCGTGTTCTTTCATTGGGAAGCACATACTGTCTCCTTTTCCTTCCTTCCCTCTTCCTCCTCCTCCCCTCCCCTCTCTCCCTCTCCTCTCTGCTGCTTCCTTTCCTCCTCTCTTCCCTTACACTTCTCTCTTATCTCCCTTCTTCTTCCCCTCTTGTGCTATTGGCCACTATTGAAGTTGATGCATTATTCCCGAATCCATTAATTCACTGAGGTCTACAAAATGGTGGCAGTTTAATTCTATAATTTCTGTCACTTGTTTTATTAACTTANATAACTGTTGAAGTGCTGTCATGGAGAGGTGCATTTATTCACTTATGATTTGGTCACTCAGTGATATCCCTTCTGCANGAAGACAAAGACAAAGGCCACTGTCTTAGCATNTATTTACCACTGTTCCAGATAATGAACTAGTTCTGGAGCTTACATGACCACACCTACTTTTAAAACATCATAAATTCACACATTTAAACATATCTGGTGGGTTTCACTCTATTTCAATAATTATTATTGTTGAAGTTCAAATTTTTCTTCTCTGAACAGGGGAAACTCTTCAAGTGGTATCCTAAGTCCTTTTGGACCTGACACCATTGATCTTTTGTTACCTCCTTACTGTCTTATGTGGTGGGGTCGCAGGCTTACACTATACATTTCTTGCCTGGACCTGCAGCTGGTCATTTCTCTAATATTTTCTTGTCTCTNTTTTGAGAAATAGTATTTCAAGACCCTAGTTAAAGCTGGGCANAGTGGTGAAGGCTGTAATCCTAGCCCTCAGGAGGCTGAAGCAGAAGGATGCACATTTGGGGGGATAGGGCACATAATGAGACCCTGTTCCAAACGATAAAAACCCAACCTGGATGCTTGAGGCATTCTTTTCTACTTAAGGTTGATTACTCCCAGGCCTCTTTAGTGGGAAGAGTTAGAAAACTATATTGATTTTAGAGTTAACATACTTTATGTGCTCATATTATAATTTCTAATTTATATTCAGGGTTACAGGAAATTTTTCTTGATCACCTCCATTTCATATCTGTATTTCCTTTCTTCTGCATCACTGATCTCCAGCACTCGGAAGATGATGGAATCCCTCTCCACCTGAACACATCTACTTTCCCCCACATCACTCACTCACAANCGCCTCAGAATAACTATCGTTCTACCACCAATGAATACAATGATTGAGAACAGTTAAATGTTAATACATGCCTGTATTAGTCAAGGTTCTCTATAGCAACAGACTGACAGGATGGATATATATTAAAAGGCATTTATTAAGCTGACTTACACGAGATGGACTGGATGGTCCAGCAGTGGCTATCTTCCCATTGGAGGGGCCGAGGAACCAGGTAGTTATTTGGTCCACAAGGCTGGATGCCTCAATAGTCTCAATCTGGACCTGAAAGANTCCTGAGAGCCACTGATCTCTTAGGAAGATGTCTGATGTCAGCTAAGGATAGCAGCNGCAGCATTCACTAGCAAGAGGCAAGCAAGCAGAAAGTAAAAGGTTTTTTCCCATGGACCTTCTTATAACTAGGTTACAACTAAAAGATGCTCCCACCCCTANCTCCACCTGACTCTAAATTCGGGGTAGATCTTCCCACGTCAACTAACCTAATCAAGAAAATTTCTTACAGGCATGCCCAGAGGTTAGCCTAATCTAGGCAACTCTACACAGGTGTGCCCAGAGGCTTGCCTGCCACCCCCACACCCCATGGGTGATTCTAGAGCCTATCAAGTTGACAATCAATATTAACCATTACTGTATTTTCTGTTGTTATTACAGAATGCCACAAGATGGATAATTTATAAAGAAGGGAAGTGTTTTGTTTGTTTGTTTGTTTGTTTGTTTGTTTTAAGAATTGTGTGAATGAGTCAAAGAGCATGGTGTTAGTACTGAGTTGGAGGCTTATGGTTACCTCATGACATGGTGGGGACATCACATGGTGAAATAAAGCAAGTGCCAATCAACTAATGTCATTATAGAAACCACATTGTCATGACCTCACATCATTCTAATTGCCTTCCAACGTCGTNCCCATCCCCAAATAGCATTAACACATGAATTTTAAGATTACACTTCTGTATTGGTTATTTTTCTCATTTTGTGACCAAAATACCCAACAAAAAACCACTTCAGAGGGAAAGGTTTAATTTGACTCTAAAATCATGGCAGGAAATGCCTGACATGAGGGGCCTGAAGCGGTTAGTCAATGAATCCAAAGTCAGGAAACAGAGAGCCATGCATGCTGGCAGCTTGCTTTACCCTTTTTACTCGGAATGAAACTCCAGCCTGTGGGATGGTGCTGCCCACACATAGAGTGGGTCTTTCCATCTCACTATTAACCACCACAAGTCTATCCCTTCTCTACTAAACACCCAAACATTTTATTTCTAAGCCATATCCTTCTATCCCTTGTCCCAATAGGCTCATGGCCATCCCATGATAAAAAATACATCCAATCCAACTTCAAAATTTCCCACAGTCTTTAACAGTTCCAATGCTGTTTAAAACTTTAAATTCAGAATCTCTTCCAAGACTCAGGTCATCTTGTAACTGGAAGCCCTATAGCATCAAAAAACAAGTTACATGTGTCCAACACACTGTGGCAGAGTAAATATCCCCATTCTAACAGGGAGGAAATAGAGCACAGCAAGGAAAGATCAGACTAAAGCAAGACCAAAAACCCAGTCAAGCAAACACCAAGGCTTACACCTCTGTGTCTGGCAACTGATCTAGTAATAGAATCATCTGGGCTCTGAAGAACTTGTGTATCATCAACCTATGCTCACATTCTGCTGCCCGTACCACACATAGCCTCCCGGGCCAGCTTCACTCTTTGCATGCAGCTTTCTTCTGCATGTGCCCCACAGTTCTGGCATCTCCAAGATCCTTTGGTCTCTACTGCAACTCAGGTTACACCTTTAGGGCTGCCTTCANTAGCTTTTCAGGGGATGGCATAAGTGGACTCTGATACTGCTACACATTTTCTGGCCTCTGTAACTCTCTGGAATCATGGAATGAGACTCCATGACACCCTCATTCTTGCCCCAAAGAGCTGAGTCCATCCAGAGGGGAAGTGAGAAAAAGAATGGGGCTCCAGACATTGAGGGTCTTGCCAGTTTGTTCTCTTACCCTCTTCCCAACTGTTAACTTCTCATTGCTATAAATCTGAGCTCTATTTTCATAGGCCAGTAGTGTGGGAAGACGATACCCTTAGATGAGTTTTCTGGGTTGGTTGCCTTTCTGGTCCATTCTTCCAGGGCCTAATGGATGATAAACCACTGTCCTTGCTTATTAGAATCTAATCACCTTCAATAAAAACTGTATTTTTGCTGGATACTGGGAGGCATGTCAGTATTCAGAACAAAGAAAAATGAAAAAAAAAATCAATTCTTTATGACAAAGCCAACTGCTTCTGCTGGCCTCTCTTCTAGAAAAGACAGTAAGTTTCTGTCACTTAAGACATTATGGCTAATTTCTCTGCGTTCAAGCAGTCCTTGTTTTCAGGAGCAAGGGAGAGCTGGTTACAACAAAACACTAACTCAAGCCTCCTGAACTGAGATGGCATTAGTCCTAGGTGAGCCAGAGACAGTGCANACACGCTTGGTGTGGCAGGAGGGAAAGATATGTGGAGAGGTGGGCATGGAGATCAACGTATGAAAGAACCAATCAAAGTANTAATCCATTGTGTATATGNACCACATTTTCTTAATCCATTCTNNGGTTGAGGGGCATCTAGGTTGTTTCTAGGGTCTGGCTATTATGAATAATGCTGCTATGAACATAGTTGAGCAAGTGTCCTTGTGGTATGATTGAGCATTCCTTGGGTATATGCCCAAGAGAGGTATAGCTGGGTCTTGAGGAAGATTGATTCCCATTTTTCTGAGAAACCACCATATTGATTTCCAAAGTGGCTGTACAANTTTGCANTCNNACCAACAGTGGAGGAGTGTTCCCCTTGCTCCACATCCTCTCCAACATAAGCTGTTATCAGTGCTTTTGATCTTAGCCATTCTGACAGGTGTAAGATGGTATCTCAGAGTTGTTTTGATTTGTATTTCCATGATGACTAANGANGTTGAGCAATTCTTTAGATGTCTTTCGGCCATTTGAGATTCTTCTGTTGAGAATTCTCTGTTAACTCTGTAGCCCATCTTTAAATTGGATTGTTNAGCATTTTGACATCTAGTTTCTTGAATTCTTTATATATTTTGGAGANCAACCCTCTGTCAGATGTGGGGTTGGTGAAGATCACAATGGAGTACTACTCTGAAGTAAAAAATAATATCATGAAATTTGCAGGCAAATGGATGGAACTAGAAAATATCTTCCTGAGTGAGGTAACCCAGACTCAGAAGGATAAACATGGTGTGTACTCACTCATAAGTGGATACTAGATGTAAAGCAAAGGATTACCAGACTATAGCCCACAGTTCCAGAGAAGCTAGCTAACAAGGAGGACCCAAAGAGGCACACATGGATCGCCCCTGGGAAGTAAATAGATGATATCTCCATGAGTAAACTGGGGATGAGGGATGGGCAATGGAGGGTAGGGGATGGGGGATGAGAACATAAGAGAACGGGATGGTTGAGCTGGCACAGGAATGGTGTGGGAAAGCAGTGAAAGAGATACCATGATAGAAAGAGACATCATGGGGAAAGGGAGAAACCAGGTGCTAGGGAAGTTCCCAGGAATCCACAATGATGACCCCAGCTTAGACTACTAGCAATAGTGGAAAGGCTTACCCCAGGAATCAGATCAGTGAATACCTTAACTGTCATCATAGAGCCTTTCTCCAGTAACTGATGGAAATAGATGTAGAGATCTACAGCCAAACACCAGGCTGAGCTCCAGGAGTCCAGTCGAAGAGAGAGAAGAGGGATTCTGTGAGCAAGGGGCATCAAGATCATGATGGGGAAACCTACAGAGACAACCAAANCAAACTAGTGGGAACTCACGAAATTTAGACCAATATCTGTGGAGCCTCCACGGGACTGGACTAGGTCCTCTGCATAAGCGAGACAGTTGTGTAGTTTGATCTGCTTAAGGGGACCCCAGACAGTAGGTCAGGATCCATCCCTGGTACATGAGCAAGCTTTTTGGAGCCCACTTCCTAAGGTGGGACACCTCACACAGTCTTGAGGCAGGGGGTGGGGCTTTCACCTGCCTCTACTGAATGTACCAGACTCTGCTGACTCCCTGTGGGAGGCCTTACCTTCTTGTAGGAGGGAATGGAGGTGTTGGGGAGGGAGGCTGGAGGGGCGGGAGGAGGGAAGAGGGGGATCTGTGATTGGTACGTAAAATGAATAAAAAGTTTCTTAATTTAAAAAAAAAAAAGAAAAAGAAAGAATCAATCAGAGGAAGAGTGGGAAACTTTTCACCCACCCAGGCTACACTTAACAAAAGAGCATGTGCAGAAAAAGCCTGAGCTCTCCAAACATGGAAAGGCTGGAGAGGGCTCATGACGCTCATGGCTGGGGCCAGTAGACTCCCTGACCTTCCCCAGTTGTCTGGCCCACTTCCATTCTTGGGAGTACCTTTCTCTTTTTTAGTAAACTACCTCTATATCTATCATCAGGCATGTTGTCCCCGACCCAATTCTTTGTTCTGGTTGGAGTCAAGAACTGGGGAATCTCTTGGGGGTATCCCCCAGACTCTACACCTATAATTGTGGGACAGGGTGGTCCCTTCTTCACCATGGCTGGCTGCTTTCTTTCTCACATGGGGGCCACAGAAGATGCTAGATTTGTGTGCATTATTTTTCTACCTGTGACTACTTTTGCATTGCCTTCAGGAGAAATGGGGAGCTTGCCTGTGTCTCCACAGCTGTGCTGTCTAAACAGCGTTTTTCCAGTACCATTGAGGATGCCACTGTCTCAAGGGAGTCTGGACAGGCAGCGATTGTGAGAAAGAGCACCAGAAAATGGATTGCCATGCGTATCTCTTTGAGTGAGCCCATGGCAACTTAAAAACTGTGACAGAAGGCAGTTGACTCAACTGACCAGGAAGGGCAGTTGGATCAAAAGCAGAAAAGATCCCAGCCCCATTTGGGTTGGTTTTGACTTTCACTTTTCTGAAGCAAACTGAGTCAGAGCATATAGACTTAGCCCAAATTTACAGATGGGTGAGAATTCAAAGCCATTTCCTGTGTACCTAGGTCTCCTTAAGTGAAGCCTTCAGAAGCTCTATGAGCCCAAATGCATTTTTCCTGCCCTCAGAATTCAGCTGTAAAATAAGGTCAGCAAGCCCTGACATGAGGAAGAAATCTGGCCTGTAGCTGATTTGTTAGAACATCACTTGTTCATCATTGATATGTTGTCCATGGCTGTCCTGGTGCTGTGACAGTGAAGTGATTTCAGCAGAGACTCTCGGTTTCAGGTGTATGGTTGATCTAGTTGTGACATCTGCCACGTCATTGTTTTCCAGGGTTGATTTGGCTGATCTGGCTGTCTAGGGGTGTGGCCCCTTCCTTCCTTCCTCCTACCACTGTGTGTGAGCTCCTCCTGAAGTTGTGTGTTGGGTGGGGTGCAAGAGGGTGCCTCTTGATGGAGGAAGGCTGGTTTTTGGAGGAGGATATAGGAGCCGTTGTGTTTCCCCGATAGACCCTCCAAGCTTTCACAAAACCTAGAACACTTACTCTTTGGGCCCTTACACACCAAGTGTGCACATGTCTGCTAAAGAATTGAAGAATGAAGGAATTATGGGTTGTGCTTCAGTAGCTAATCGACATATTAAATATGGCAGCATGAGTAGTGATCTTGAGCCCAGAAACATGCAAAACCTTGTGTTTTGACATTGGCGCATCTCACGCCCTCCTCCTCCCTCTAGGATTTCTCCTCACTATGCTCATTCTCACCTTTCTTGCTCACCTGTTACTTCAGACCTCTTGGTCTCTATTCTGCTTGCTCTCCTCCCCATCTCCTGTCATCCTCACTGACTCAGTAAATCTGTGGCAGGCATTAAAGAGTGACTAGATCTGGCTTCTGTCCCTTGAATGTCCTCTGACAAGGTAAGGTGTCCCCAGGATTGAGAACAGCCTCTGAGCTCACACCTCTTCTCCACGCTGGAGAGATGATTCCAGAAGGTGATCAGGCCTAAGGAAGGAGTTTAATAGAAAGTCATTAGTGACCTTCATAAATGCTTCCTGTGAACCCAAACTTGCAATTTTCCTACATGAATTCCTGTATTTGTTACATTTTATATTAGTAGCATGGGGAATTCAGCCCAGGGCCATGCACATGCTTAGGCAAATATTATATCATTGAACTATTGTCTTTCTTTTCACATTTTAATTTTGAGACAAAGTCTCACTAAGTTGTCCATCAGGCCAAAGACTCATTCTGCATCCCAGACAGATCTTGAACTTTCAATTCTTCTACCTCAGCCCACAAATAGCTGGGATTATTGTCTGGTTTTTAAGTACTACCTGAAGGTCAATGAGATGGCTCAGTGTATAAAGGGAATTCTTGCTAAGTCTAATAGCCTAAGTGTGATTCCTGGGATCCACACGGAGAGAACCAGTTCCTGCAAATTGTTCTCTGACTTCTATGCCTCAGTACACATACACACAGAATATAAATACATACATACCGTCTTTTGCTTGAATGGCATTTATTCATTTTATTTTCACTACAAAGGAATATTCTTTGATGTGTAATAATAATGAATACTATTTCTTCCATGTTGATAAAGTAGGTTATAAAGAAACATATAAAAGGACTCTATTTCTCATTAGATATTTGTAATCAAAGGAGGAATGTGATCAAAGCACATTGTGTAAGTGTATCAAGATGTCATAATGTGGTCGTTTGAATGTAACTGGCTCCCATAGGTTCATAGGGAATGCCACTATTAGGAGATGTGGCCTTGTTGGAGTGGGTGTGGACTTTTTGGAGTAGATGTGTCACTGAGGATGGGCTTTGAGATTTCAAATGGTCCAGTGTCCAGTGTCACTATCTCTTCCTGCTGCCCGTTGGTCCAGATGTAGAACTCTGGGCTTCTTCTTCAGCACCATGTCTGCCTGTGCACTGCCATTCTTCCTGCCATGGTGATGATGGACTAAACCTTTGAAACTGTAAGCCAGCTCCAATGAAATGTTTTTCTTATGAAGAGTTGCCANGGTTATGGTGTCACCTCACAGAAATAGAAACCCTAAGACTCATAATAAAACCCAATATTGGGTACAATAAATATACATTAATTTTTTAAAAGTATACAGTTTTTTGTTTTTGTTTGTTTGTTTGTTTTTTGGTGCTTGGATTGAACCCAGACCATTGCATATGCGAGGCAATCACTCTACTACTGAGCCACGGCCTCAACATGAAGTTTATAAAGCATACATACAAGGATACACATCAGAATGTTACCAGCAATTATCTCAGTGGTTTTGAATTTTAAATTCTCTGTTACCAAATTCATAATCATGTAAGCAGATTGATGCGATGTGATATTTCTCCCTCTGAGGGAAAAGTTAAACAATATTTTTGTATTTATTCATTTTTGAGAACAAAGAAAATTAGATGTATTGAGTACTAAGTAGGATTGTAATCCTGAAAAGGGCAGATTCTAACAGGCTGGAAGACAGGTTCCAGGGGTTCAAACCATGGCAGCAGTGTCTATAACTTTATACCACAGCATGCTGGAAGTTATGTGGCTTTTGTGAAGTGATATGATGCTGCTGGCTGAGAGTATGTGGTCCATAGGAATGAGACTGGTGTGGTTTCATTCTGAGAAGTTTGGGGAAGGGCTATGTTGAATAGAGGTCAGCAGAGATTAACAATGTGCCAAGGTCACCCACCTGGAAATGTAGGTTGGGAGTGTCTGTGGCCCAGATTAAAAATGCAGCTGTGGATTTGTCCACTTGTCTGGATTCCACTTTCAGTTCCCTGAACCAATGCTGTTGTTCCATTTTGACTTTTTCCCCTTTGATACTATAAAGTTCTAGTCTTATAAAAACTACTAACCTATTGTAAACCATTAAGGATAATTACAAAATGCAAGTTAGCCAGGTGTGGTGGTAAACACCTTTAACCCCAGTACTTGGGAGGCAGAGGCAGGTAGATCTCTGAGAGTTCGGGGCCAGCCTGGTATACAGAGCAAGTTCTAGTACAGACAAGGCTATATAAAGAACTCCTGTCTAAAAAAAAAAACAGAATAAATAAATGAATAAATAAATAAATGATTAAATTCTTTAATGTGTTCAGAACTATACTTGTAGTCATGCTATGTTTAGTCTCTTGTATATGCTTCAAAGTTAAGCCTACAGCAAGTAACTAAATCAGGTATACTTAATAGATGATAGATTGTCCCCAAACTCTTGAGAGATCTGCTGAATATGGCATTTAAAATTGCTGGGGAATAATCTTTTTGTACACTGTGAAGATGTTTTGCTCTCATTGGTTTAGTAAAGAGCTAATTGGTCAATAGCTAGGCAGAAAGAGGATAGGCAGGAAAGCCAGATTGAGAAAAAAGCTGGGAAGAAGGAGGGCAGAGTCACCACACAGACGCAGAGGAAGCAGATGAACATGCTATGTTGGAAAAAAGGTACTGCCGGGTGGTAGAGCGTAGATAAGAAATATGGGTTAATTTAAGTTGTAAGAGCTAGTTAGTAACAAGCCTAAGCTATCAGCCAAGCATTTATGATAAGTCTCTATGGTGGGTATTTGAGGAGCAAGCATTCCTGATGAAAAACTCTGTCTACATAAAATGTTTAATATAAAAAAAAGGCTTTTCATGATAGAGAGACATGCCAGCTCCTAGCAATACCCTTAATGTCCTCCAAAGAGGATGGATGGGCACAGAAGACTCCACCTAGAGCTTGTTTTAAATGTGGTAATNAAGGCCACTGGGTGAAAAACTGCCTTTCACCTCAACTGCTGGGAGGACCCTGTTCAAACTGTGGACAGGCAGGACACTGGGGAGTTGGTTGCCCCACTTTGCCCAGACAAGTTAGGCTCATCCCCCAAGTTCCTACTCCACAGGAAANTCTGTTGGATCTTCTAGGCCTAGCAACCAAAGACTGATGCTTCCATGGGACCTCCACCCCCTATGACCACTGATGAACATAGGGTAACTGTCCAGGTAGCCAGCAAGTCTCTGCCATTTTTAATTGATTTGGAGAAAGTTGCTTGGTCTGTACTTTCTCCTTACTCTGGTGAAATTTATCTTTCTCAGATTCCCTGATGGCATTGATGACTAGGCTAGTGATGGCTTTGTCAGTTTAACAGCAGCAACCAAGGTTTCAGCTGCCTTCTCAGTTTTCTTCATGTGTAAGAATCAGACCTCAAGTCTCACTTTCCTAGGCCTCCAGCTGAGAGAGGCAGTTTACCTAGCTACCATACTCTAAAAAGAGATAAACTCACACAACAGGTTTCAGAGTAACTTTTTACTATTCCTTTATTTAAAGTAACTTACTTTACAATGACCAAAGTCTGTAATCAATCACCTGGATCTCATGNTTAATAACTAGATTTTAAAAAATGATTTAAGGTATATAAAAAATGAAAAATGTTTCAGATTTCTTTCCCTTGCTATGCTATTGTTATATTAAGACTTCAAAAGTTGAGAGTTTTAACAATAACCAGTGGAGTTCTTACAAGCTATTCACCTAGCTCTGATAAGCACTCACTACTATTATCATAGTCACAAGCTCAAGNTTTTGAATTCTCTTTGGTTGTCTTCTAAGTATAAACTTAAAAATGCTTCTCATTATGCTAAAAACATCTGTCTAAACTATATACACCCAGTTCTCTGGACAGAGGAAAGAGTGTTAAAGTTTTTAACCAAAATCATTTTTGGGTTCCCAAAGCTATACCTTTTGCTATGACTCAAAGGTGTGCGTCTACTCCAGCTGTTTTACANACAGCTGTTAACTGCCTTTTCTACAATGTGGATTTCAATACAGATTACCAACAGTGGTATTTTTAACATATATAAAACTTATCTCTGTTTTATAAACTTAAAAAATTCTTGTACATTTCAGGGAATTGACTTGGATTCACCTCTCACGGGTCAAATGGACAGATAAATACTGTCAATCAACAGTCTGTTTTCCCACCTGCCTATTCTTGAGGGTGGGACATCTCCCCGTTTCCCTGGTCTTGGAACTCCCCTCCCCCAACTACCAGGACCATGGGCCTCAAAGTATCAAATGTACACTTAAGAAGAAATTTTCCCCTTAAACTCCTTAACTTTATATTCTGCTCCTAATATATACACACATATACCTAATATATATACACACANATATATATACACATATATATGATCCAGCAGATTTCCAATCAATTAAAGGCTAAAAACTGCTCCAACTTCTGCCTGTATGTCCCTAGCCCTAGATGGTCCTGCANAGCCTGGACAGCAAGTGAAACAGCCTGCTTTTTCTGGACTTGGCCAACAATTCCAGCTTTTTGGATTCCCAACAGTGATGCCCCAATGTTAGCAGAAGATAGTCATAGACAACTATATTGCCCCTTATCATTCATTTATTATCAACAAAAAGGGCTGGGATGTTAAGTCTCAAACCTGGGACAAAAGGCAGTGANGCCTGTTTAACATATCAGAGTGGACCTGGCCACCAGGTTCTCCCAGCATCCCTCAGTCCCTACCTGTTACAGGGGATGGCTGGCACACCTGCCCTCTACCCTGAACTCTCCAGCCCAGGGACTGGGCTGCCCTTCCCCACAGACTCTTCCCTAAATAATCCAGCCATTTTGGTTACCTGCCCCTTTCGTACCTTTGGCCTCCTGGCTGCTGCACCTTGTTCCCCTCCCCCTTTCCTCCCCTTTCCCTCTCTCCACATGGCCCAGCTCAGTCTGGTCATGTCCATTCTGGACTCTCTCACAGGTCCCTGCTTCTGCCTACACCCTCCCTTTCATCTACAATGAACTTTCTCCTCCACCATACCTAGGAACAGTTAGATCCTTTCCTTTTGATTTCTTCTTTTCATTCAGATAGAAAGTTGGTAAAAATGTCTAAATGAATCTTCAAACCAAAATGAAAATTTAAATATCAGAACAATATAAAGTAAAAGACACAGAGTATAATTCACCACAAAAAGGGAAAGGTCAGATACTGTCCAGAGAGTAAAGGAAGGGTTACTTAGGTCACAATCTTTGAGTTGAAACCAACAGCGTAAGTAAGAGTTAACAAGAAAAAAACTGAGAGGGGATCAGAACTTGTGTGAAGTCCTTTGATAAGAGAAAAAAAAAAGTAAAACCAAGAAACAGAAAGAAGCCCCTGTGACTAGTTAGACATATATCTTAAATCAGCTTGTGTTAACCTGAGTAGGCTTTTACAACCTTAAAATTTTATCACCATACAAAAATCCATACCAATCCAAAATATTTTGGAGACCTGTTGTTGATTCTTTATTCTAAAAGGAGATACAATGATAAACTAAGGGCTCAGGAGGACTGAGAAGTTTTATAATGGTTTATGTCATGTGGTCATCTTAAGATGGTGAAGTCATATGCCATGTACCCTTTAACCTTAGTAAAGATGGCTGCCAGTTCATTGGCTGCTTACATCCTGAAGGTCATCAGCCAAGATGGAGGANAGCCACATGATTGCTATTTAAAATATCTTTCACTAAACAAAAGTTGATTCTAAGTTACATATTCAGTATAGTCTGGATAAGAGTTGAGTCACATATATAGGATGTTGTAGCAAATTAAAATTCCTTTGTATATGTTTTAACTATAAGCCTTTTGCTATAATTTTTAAGCCAAATTTTGTTACAAATTTTACAGATTCTTTAACCACACCCACAAATCAATCCTGAGATCAAGATTGCTTACACGATTGTCTTAAAAGATATCTTGAGAGCAGAGCACAGAGAAATCACAAAGATAAAAGACTTAAGAATGGGAAGTTGTAAAACCTTAGAGAAAAGAGAATGGGATCATTTCCTTACGTGGTGGCAGAAGTTGTTAGAGTCTTTGAGAATCTGGAATGAGTGTGCCATCTTTGGACCTGGAGCTAAAGTGAGGCCAAGCTGGTTTAGTAAGACAGCGAGGCTTTAGGAGAATCCGAGTCTGAGAAAGGAATTGAGTCCAAGGAGAAAAGGAAGGGTCACAAAAAGACCTCTGTCACAGGAGGGTTAGGCAGCTAAGAGACACAGAACAGTGTGGCCATAAGGGACAAGGAGGAACCAGCAGGAACTCCACCAGGGGAGGGTTCCAATATCACAGAAGCCATGAGGGCATAGAGAAGCTGCATGACTTAGCAGGCAGCTCCTAGAGACAGGTGAGGAAACTCAAAAAATGGCCTGGCAGCCTCTTCACACAAGCTTCACACAAGCTCTCTCAAGAACATGAAACAACTGATAGTTTGAGGCCCCTACAGCTGTGCCAGAGACCACCCACAGCTGTGTGAGTGAAAATAATAGTCTCCTGACAGTGTCACATGCACAGGAACAAAAGCAACCAGCTTTTCAAATGTCTAAAGTGTATTTTCTACATATTTGTTTTCATTTTATTGAATTTGCTGTGTTCATTTCATTAGATTTCTAGGAAGTTCCTGCCCAGAGCTGGCTAAAAGGACCAACTTTCTTTATATATCTCAAGGAATTCAGCTGATAAAATCATTTGCACTAACCCAGAGGGAAAATGCCAGGGTTCTAGAAGTATATTTCTATCTNTTTATTAAGAGGTAAAATTGATACTGTACTATGAAAATATATTGGAGAAACCATCACAGCAAATGACAGTGTTTCTTATAGATGAACTAACTAGTGCTCTATACTGTTGGGCTGTGTGGAATACCGAAGAATTAACATCACAGAAAAGTGTGTGTGTGTGTGTGTGTGTGTGTGTGTGTGTGTGTGTGTGTGTGTGTAAAAATCTTATGTGGCTTAAAGGGAATTAATTCTTTAAATATTATCTACACTATCCTTTAAGAAACTTACACAGTATCTAATAGTCAATGTCATTAATCTGTGATAACTCGTGACCCATCTAGCATACTACACAGTTGCTACGCATGTCTGATGACTTGAGTTCAACCCCTGGAACCCACTTAAAGGTGAAAGGAGAAAACAGATTCTGAGAGTTGTCCTCTGACCTCCACAGGTGTGCTGTGGCATGCATGCCTCCCAACCACACACCCACACACATGCACAGGCACTAATAATAAATAAAATATCCTTTTTTTTTTAGAAGAAAGTTCAAGGCTCCACTTTGCAAACCCTCACAATGGCTAGTGTCTCAGAACAGTCACCCCCAGAGAGTACATTTCAAAGGACGGAAGCCAAGTACTCATTGGAAACCCAAGTCGAATACAAGAGCATGGCCTTCAGATAGAGGAGCAGGTGTATAACAGAAAGGCAGAACATCAAGACCATTTACATCTCAAAACAGCAGTAGTGCTGAGTGAGTCCTGGACTAGTGAGCTTAGAAGCCCCAACTTCCAAGGACAATTCCTCTGGTGACAACCCCCCCACCCTCACCCCCAGCCCTGCTACCACCAGAGACAAATAATCTTCTCACTGCCCCAGAAACCAAAACATAGGACCCGGCAGGCTATGCTGTGTGTTAGTTTTCATGATCGATAAGGCTGGGCTGTCATCGTGCCTGAAATTCTGTAACTGTAGATTCAATTTCCCCCTCTGGTAAATGGTTACCTTTGTTGATGGAGAAAAGTGATACGTTGGTTCATGTGCCATTCCGCAGCTCCCGCTGAGTTTCTGATTTCATCACCTTTGAACATGCCTCGTCACACACCAACCTGGCCTCAGACCTACCTTCAAATGCCCTGATTCTTTTGAGTACCCTTAGTCTCAAGACTTTGAAACACAGTCTTGTGTTTCAGTCTAAAAAGAAAAATTCCTGAACCAAAATAAATAAANAAGAAGAAACTCAAAGCAATTAAAGCTTTAATTTTTCATGACTCATGTGTCTATAAATGTAAATGACTACCAGGCACTATGAAATATTAATCAAGCCAGTAATCCAGGATTCTATATGATGCCAAATTGCTCCCTGCCGTCAGGGAAAAAGCCATCAGGCAGCAAGTTCTGCAAACAGACAACAGCTTCTAGATGTCCCACTGTGGGAGTGAGAGCACTTGAGGGTCACTTCTCATGGGGGCCAGACAATGACACGGAACCCCATGAAGTCTACCAAAGCTATTACCTGACATAGGGATGCCTCACCAGGGCCATTCAGGGAATGTGGGTTCTGTGTCAGAGAAAATGTCCTGCAGGGGATCAAAGTGTTTCATTTCCCATCTTCACCAAAATCCCCAATGCTTCTCTCCCAGTATGCCCATCGCTCTTATTGAAATCCTTTACCTTTCTGTTCTAAAACTTTTTTTTGGCTTCTGTTAAAAAACCTCAAATGTCCCATTCTCTGAGCTTCCATCTGTCAGCTGGGCTGTTTTATGATGTTTTCAAGGGAAATAAAACTCAAAAGCCACAACAAAAGCTCCCCTTCAGATGTTGCTTCCATGCCTACTCTCTCTCTCCTCTCTCCTCTCTCTCTCTCTCTCTCTCTCTCTCTCTCTCTCTCTCTCTCTCTCTCTCTCTCTCTCTCTCTCTCTCTCTCTCTCTCTCTCAAGTTCTTAGCCGAGGCTTATTTGCACGGGGGACTACAGAACATTTGGGATCACTTTGGAGTTGTGGGCAGGAGTACTGTTGATACGTGGTGAGGAGAGGCTATGGATTTGCTAAATCTCTCACAACATGCCAGACAGCCCTCCACATTGAGGAATTATCCAGACTCTGCCAAAACGCTGACACTCAGAAGCCTGGTGGGGGGTGAGGTGGAGGACCATCTCTTTTGTTCTTACTGGCTTTTGCCTTGACCCCAGGCCTTTAAAAAGAATAAGCATATATGAATTCCACACCTCACTCTCAGCATATGAATATGGCCCTGGGAAAGAAGAGTGACTAAATAGGAGCACACTGAAAGAGGCACCAAGCCACGAGCTCAACACACTAATGAAGCAAATCTGTCCTGCTTGGAGGCGATGTTCACCTTTGGAAAAGTTGCAACACCCCTGGATGACTTTTGCACAGAATTTCGAAGTGTCATGGCACAAGCAGCATGCCTCCGGTCCTTCCCACTTCAGGGAGGCTCTGGGGAATGCAGCCTCTCCACCCCATGACTGTTGAGCTTTGCAAGTGAGTGAGAGGGTGAGAGAGCCTCTGCTCCCCACCCCCAACCTTGGCCCAAGTGAGCGGTAAAGATTACCTCCTCTTCAGAGTTCTCACTTCTCATTTTTTCTCACTCTAGTGTATCATCCCATGCTTATATAATTTGCATACACAGAGACAGAGAGACCTATNAGGGGGAAGGCAAAGCTATCAAGCACGTATATAAATCTTGTTTGGGCTGGAGTTGTCTGGTTTGGGTAATATTTCTTCATTCTCTCTTAAAGTTGCCATTCCACTAGGAATTTATACAAATAAAGATACAGGTCCATTGTGGTTATAAAGAAAAGTCTATCCTAACACATTGTTTGAAAGAATGTAGTGGTCTCTCCCTTATGTTGCATTTTGGGTAGATGTTCTGGAGCTGGCAGAGAAGCTCAAACATGCACAAAACCCAAGCTCCTTTGTTCTACCATGTTCAGCATCCAGCTTCTGCCTCATTGTCAGGAATGGCCACACTCTTTCCCACCATCACACCCATGTTCCAACCAACCGGAAAGGACAAAGGAAAATGCAGAGTACTGCCTACACCTGTAGGTGACATCCCTGGTAGGCTATCACTTCCTGCTTTCTTTCTTAAGCTCTTGGCTGGAAGTTGTCACCCCACTTCATCCAGCTACAAAAGATGGCAGCGAGGGCAATATTGAGCTTGGGGAGGGGCAGTGTGTCAGATGACATTACAGAGTGTCATCACTGAGCTCTCACTACTAAGG
>LZPO01017344.1:165632-178092 GCA_001675575.1 Neotoma lepida | reverse complement strand
GGGTGTGTCTCAAAACCTACAACTCCAACTTCCAGGATCCAGCATCCTTTTTTGCCTCAGCTCATGTGTGTATGCCCGTGTGTGTGTGTGTGTGTGTGTGTGTGTGTGTGTGTGTGTGCACATGCATCTAGAGGCCAGAAGTTGACACCAAGTATCTCCCTGGATTGTCCTCCACCTTATTTTCTGAGATGGCCTTTCACTCAATCTGAAGCTCATGGATTCAGCTAAACTGCCTGGCAAATGAACTCCAGGAATTCCCCATGGCTTGCTCAGCCTGCTTTCTTATAGCACCCAGGACCACCAGCAGCACTGCTCATGGTGAGCTGGGCCATCTCACATCAATCATCAATCATGAAAACATTCCATGGGCCAATTTGGTGGGGATATTTTCTCAATTGAGGTTCCCCATCCACAGATGACTCTAGCTTGTATCAAGTTGACATAACACTAGCCAGCATAGGGGGAGAGAATGTCATCTCAAACTTATAATTAAAGGCCGGTCTTCGTCTAATACACAGTCCTCACCCTCCACCCTCTTACCTCCCAGAGACTAACTCACTTCTCTAGGCAGGAGCCTTGGGGTAAAAACAACTGTTCTTTCTGTGTGCCAGGTACAATGACAGATACAGACTCATCCTGTTGGCTTGTTAGGACATCCCTTTCTCTTCTTCCACTAGCTGAGTCTGGCCAGCCTGTGACTTGGCTAATATAACATTAATGTTTTGGGATGCCTCACTGGAAAGCAGATTGAGGGTTGTTTGCTGTGGTGAGAAAATGTCTTTAAGGCCTGAGTCAGCTGACAGCCCTTGGAATATCTGTGGATCAGATACACAGGCTTGACTGGGTCACTGCCACCAGACNATCTGCCTCTGTTGGAGCAGTGGTTCTCAACCTTCCTAATGCTGTGACCTTTTAATATAGTTCCTCATGTTATGGTGACCCCAAACCATAAAATTATTTCATTGCTACTTCATAACTGTTTTTTGCTACTGTTAGCAATTGTAATGTAAATATCTGACATGTAGGATATCTGATATGCTAACCCTGTGAAAGGGTCTTTGATCCCCCAAAGGGGTCACAACCCAGACGTTGAGAACCACTGAGTTAGAGTGAGGCACTAACCTTCAACTTGAAATTCCCTCACCACATGTTCCCAAGATTCTCCAGATTTTAAAAGGATTGTAGTGCATACATGATTGCTTACATAACAGAGCAGCACCATGAAATGGACTGTTCATGTCTCTGCAGTGTGGCAGTCACACCAAGGGGGATAACGATGAGACAGCCCCATGTCGGTTCAGGTCAGCTCTTGTCATCGGATTCCATTTGCTGAGCTTTGGGCTTTCATAGGTTTCTTGTTGTTTTCAACTTGTTTTGCAAACACAACTCCAGGTCCCAGTGCCACCACCACATACCCACCACTGCCCACCCTGACAACAGGCCATAATTTAGAGACANGAAGACAGANAGAGGGGGAGGCAGGAGGGGAGGAAGAAGAAGCACCCTCAGCACCACTTCTGCTTCCTGTCTTCAGTTCTGATAGTGGTGGCAGAGGCTACAGCCAGGGCTGCCTGTGCCAGGTGCAAGTTCCATGCACAGGCAGCCTGTGTGCTCCCCACAGCCTGTGTGCTCCCCACAGCCTGTGTGCTCCCCACAGCTCTCCTGAGAGCAGTCGCTGGCTTGGGGATGATGAGTAGTCTTGGAGATCAACAACATGTGCAAAATGCCTAGTTCAGTGGTTCCTTTCTGCTTGTGTACCAGGATGCAGATGCCACCCCTGGTGCCCACACTCAGGAGGAAGACACCCCCACCCCACCCACTCAGGAAGGGGTCCTTAGGGAGGGGGCAGGAAGTCTTTCCCTTGTGGGAGTTTTCTATGAAGTCAGCCTTCANTGGGTGTGGAGATGGTGCCAGAGGATTCTAAGATCTGCTACATGCTGGAGTAGGTCCTCCTCATTGGGAATGGCTTTGATGCCATCNCCTGAGGAGTGAGGACATGGGGCAGGTTCTCTTTTTCTTGGAGCTCATGACTACTACCCCATTCCCATTTAGGGGCTGGCTAGCCAGGCTGTGGTCCCAGCTGCTACACCTCACCCATGCTCTGTCCACCCATTTCCAGTTGTACTGAGATGGAGCTTCATGGATGGAGGGGTCACTTTGAAGATTCACAGAACTTTTTTTAAATCTTAAGATGCGCCTGAGTACAGAGAGGAGCAGGCGTCTGCTCATCTTCTCCAAAACAGCAATGTCCACTCCATGGGCATTTCTAGGACATGGGACTGGGAATTCAGGTGTGCTGAGTTCTCTGGCTGGCTGTCTCACAGCTGTGTGTACTTGGGAAGGGTGCACTTCTGGTATACTCCTAGGGAGGGGTTGGAGGGGGAAGTCCTGGATGGTTTTAGTCCTGTGCATGGAAGCTCTGTTGTGAGGCTACAGAGACTTCCAGAGCAGGGCTGAGCCCTGAGGTAGATACCCTCATCTCATCGCTGTCTGGGAATGTTGAGGTTGGCGTCTAACTGCCTAGGTCAGAGTGTTTTCCACAGGCACCAGGTGAGCTTGGACCTGATAACTTATCTAAGACCCAATTTCTTCATCTGAGTAAGGGACATAATAGTGACACATGCCTCATTGAGCAAGAGATAAGAGAGAGCTCGTGGGGCATGCATTGCACACTGCGCAAGAAATACCTGTGGTGATGGGGGCCTGAATTAACATCCTATAGATGCTAGAGCAACTGACCACAACCTTGGTAGCCTAGCAACAGAAACTGACTGCTGAGGAGCTCTGGAGGCTAGAACTTTGAACAAGAATCAGGTTTCATGCCTCCTGCCAGCTCAAGGAAAGTCTGTTTCCTGCTGGTTACTAGTTTTTGGTAGTTGCTGATGACTGGGCACTCCTAGGCTTATGAACATATCACTTCAGTGTCTGTTTCTGTCTTTGTGAGGCCTTGCCCTGGTATCTCTGTGTCTGAAGTCTCTCTTCTTTTATAACATTAGCAATTGGGCTTAAATGCAGAACAATCCCATCCCCAGAGTGTTAACCTATTTAATCCATAAAGACTCTTTCTAAGGAGATTGCTTTCACAGGTATGACTTTAGAACTTGAACACATCTTTCTGGGGGACACAATTCAACCTACAAGGCTAGATCAAAGCTTCCAGGGTTGAAGAGCAGAATAGCATAGCACAGACCCACCAAGATGTGATACTGGATTGTTTGAAGAGCCCTACAGGACTCTCCTGTTGGAGGACACTTACAGCAGGGGCCACCCACAATGATGTTCTGTAGAGTTTAGGAACCTTACCTGCGCATGGTAGAACACACCTGTAATTCTACACGTGGGAGGAGCTGAGGCAGGAGGATCTTGAGTCTGAGGCTTACCTGGGCTGCATGGCAAGGCACGGTCTCAGCAACAACAAACAGATGTTCTAGTTTGTGTTCGGTTGTTGTGATAAGTAACATGACCAAAAGTAACCTGGGGAAGAAAGGATTTGTTTCATCTTATACTTCCAGGTCACAGTCCGTCAGTGAGGGAAGTCAGGGCAGGAACTTAAGCAGAAGCAGAGTCGGGAACCATGAGGAAAGCTGCTNACTGCTTGCTTTTTTCTTTTCNTGCTCAGCCACCTTTCTTAAACAGCCGAGAACCACCTTCCCAGGGGATGGCATTGCCCACAGTGGGCTGGACCCTCTCATCTCAATCAGCAATCAAGAACATGCACCTGCAGATTTGCCATTAGGCCAATCTGATCAAGGCAATTCCTCAGTTGAGATTCCCCCTCAAAACTCATCTGGGTCAAGTTGACAGCTGAAGCTAAATAGGAGAATGGAGTAGGGGCTTTAGAACCAGGTAGATCTCACTGTTAGCTCTGAGACTCTGGTAAGCTTGTCAATGCCAGAGTAAAGCTATTTCCTTGTTTCTAAGCCCAATCTGAGGTGTCCTTGAAGATAAAGACACATCTATAGTGTCTAATCCACCAAACTTTTTCTTTTGTCTTGTCATATGAATTCAGGTGGAGCTTTGAGTCTTTTCTGGAATTAGGAACCAAAGGTGCATCAGTGTCAGCCACAGCTCAAAGGAAAAGGATGGGAGTCTGGGAGACCAGTTCCTTTAGTAAGAAATACTGTTAACAGCCTCTTCCCACATTCCCACCCCTCTCCAGAGAGGTCCTGAAGACTTTCTCCTTGTGAATGAAATGAGACAAATGATGTAAGACATCAAGGTGCCTAGNAGAGCTGCTGTAGTAGGACAGGCCCATATGGCTGAGGAAATTGTCTCAGACCAGTTGCCAAGGCATGTACTTCCTTATGAGCCAANCTGGAGTCTGCCTGCAAGCCTAGCAACAAGAGCTATTGGAGCTCCTGGTCACTGTCAGAGCTCCTGATCATGCCCAGCCAGTGAGGGATGACCACGCAATGCCACCAGATTGCAACACAGATAGGTGCTGGGAGGAGGGTATATAAGGCCTTCCCCATTATTAAATANAAGAGTTTATTGTTTTCCAGTGTCTGTGCTGTTGATGCCATGCCTTCTCGCTCCCTCCCCCGAGGGAGCCCTTAGTATCCAGCAAGAAGCTGCAAGGCTACAGTTGTGGCTCCCCAAACCCCATGAGGTACCACAGACAGGGCATACAGTAAAGCTTGCCTTTTGGGCCTGACAGTGGAAGACATAGCTATTTCTCTAGTTCTGACANGACAGATCTTCCTCACAGCTGAACTCAGAGCCACCTACCCCAGGGCTGGTTAGGAAGCTTTGGTCTGGCCATATGTAAGTCACTAGCCATTGTGTTTCTCACATCTGCTTTGTTTCCTCAGACACATGAAGCCCTCTGTTTCCTGGTCCAGGCTCCCAGCGCAGACCTTGCCCAGTCATACCACACAGCATTCTCATTTCTCAGGTGACAGTGCTATTCTTCACAGATGCTAGTGTCACACGGTGTGCTTCTAGGTTGCAGCTTGTGTTTGTTTGAATGTCTTGTCATGAGACTTCAAAGAACTCAGAGGGGTAATGATTTTGTNATTTGTGAGCCTGGGTAAATGGCTTTTAACTCCTCAGCATCTGAACAAGCCTGGCTTCCTTGGAGCCTGAGGGAGGTAGAGAAGCCAGCAGCTGCCCACACATTGCTGTTCTGGCACCTGATCTTTGGAATTCTCAGAAGCCACCATCCCCTGGGGCAGGAGGAGGCAGATTTCCTCCATCTAGACTCCTGGCTCTTCTTCCTTCTGGTTCTTGAAGTTAGTCTCCCACAAGCTCGGTGCCTGCTGCCTTCCCATCCTTCCCTCTCCATTGCAGCAGAAAGGGGAGAAAAAAACCACAGCGAGCAGAGCCTCCAGGCTTGGCCAGTTTCATATCCCCCAACCTGTTTTCCCNGTGTACACTAACTCCTATCGAAGACGAGGAAAAGGAGGTTCCAGCATTCTGAGAGGTCAATGGGACTGACTGCAGGGAGGGNAGCAGGGGATANGGGGGTGCTGGATGCTTGACATGTTTACCATGCTGATCTGTGGGGCCCAGACAGGGTTCAACAGGAAGTGGAAATGATTGGGGCAGGAAAATATGGCCTTCATGGACCCCATGCTGCTAAAGGGCACTAACCTTCTGTCTGTCTTGACCTCCAAGGAAACTGTTGTCTGAGGCTAGGCTGATGGTTAGGAAGTCTGTCAGTCTAGAGCATTCCAGGGCTGAGGAGTTCCAACTACCACAGGACACAGCTGCTCAAGTTACTGTCACTGCTCACCAACCACACACCTCCCTCTGCAAGTCTCCCCAACCCTGAGCAGAGCAACACTGAGCTGAAAAAATAAAGTCCTTGGAGCTGCCTAAAAACTGTTCCCTGTGAGAAAATAGAAGTGATCATTGCAATAGAGAGGGGACAGCAGGGTACAAGTGACAGAAATGGGGAAATGGTAAAAGAGGGGGATCTAATTAGGGAGGGGGAAAGGAGGCAAGCAAGTGGGAGGAGGGCAAATAACAGTGAGAATGTCCAAAAATGTCGTAAGGAACCATATTACTAACTATCTACCTAAACATACCTGTTTATATGTTGGCATATAAATATACATAACTAGTTTAAAAGAAAATTTCCCATCTAGGCGGANACAAAGAGTCAGAGACAAGCTAATAAAACTTCAACACCAGACATGAGAAGCCCTCTTTTCAGTCCAAGAGACTCCCAAAACGTTTCAGGCTACTGCTACTGCCCTTGGTTGCCCCCAGAGGTGCAAGGTAAGTCTCTATTACTGAAGACACCATGCTCCTTGGACACAAGACCCGGAGGACCCCAAATGAATCTAACCTAAAAGCCTTCTCCCTGAGGACTAACTTTCATGGTACTGGGAGGCACCATGCAAGCTTCCAAACAAGGGAAGCAACCAAGTCCTACCCAGCTACAACACCTATGAACCACAACAACAATCAGCCTGGCACAATAACCCTAACAGTACATTAGTGGCATGCATACCACAGTGGCAACCAACATCTTTCTTTCTAATTGGACCCACNCAACAGAGGGAAACCTGCCTGGTGCTGGAAACCTAGCCAACTACCCAGGCCTAATGAAGTCATGGCTCTCAGAGGAGAACCAATAGCTAGCTGCCACTTTACTAAAACAACATCAGCCATTACTACATTCTAAATATTTGTCCTTATACTCACAGATAAATGTAGTCCTCACCCCTCATCAAGAAAACTTCTCTTTGCAGCAGATGGAGACCACTACAGAAAACCACAACCAATCAAAATGCAGAATTGTGGAGTCCAGTCCCAACTGATACATCTACAACTCAGCTTCTGCTCAGGGAATATGTGGAAAAGTTGTAAGAGCCAGAGGAATAGGGAAGTTTACTGTGAGATGGTGTCTCCTAGGAATGGCAGAAGCCACACCCATAAAACCTCACCAACATGGCCTCCTGAACATGGACAGAACAGCTGATGAGTTCTCAACCCTACACTAAGAACTACCGGCAACAACTAAGGGATGCTGAGGCCAAGAGAAATAGTCTTCCCCAGGGAAGATCACACTAATTGGTTATCTAGTACCAAATGGTCAGCCCTGAGACCATTTACATACAAGTACCATTTTACAGACTGAACAGGTTGTGTTTATGTATTAGGAACACACACACACACACACACACACACACACTAAACAAAGAAAAAGAGGCCATAAATTTGAAAGAGAGAAAGGAGGATACATGAGAGGGATTAGAGGGAGGAAAGGCAAGAGGAGGAATGATGTACTTAGAACCTCAAAAACACTTTTAAAACCCCGTTCCTTGTGAGTCTGAGCACCTTCTGGAGTGACCACGGCTCCCATATACCTCCCCTTCCCCTCTTTCTATGGTCGACCAAGATTGCCACCTGGCTGTCCTGATTGGAGGCTCATTTTTAAGCGTTTTGGCAGGAGTAGGGATTACCACAAACCTGGCCACACACTAGTCTGCCAAGTTCCTGTGTCTTCCACCTTGCAGGGACTTTGACCATGGATCTTGCTGNTTGGATCATTTGTTTCCCTTCTTGTGCTATCTTCTTTGGTATCCATGTGAGAGCAGAAGTGTGCGGAGGATCCGGAGGTGAAGTCTACACAAGCCCTGATCTNTCCCAGCTCCACAGGCATAGGAGTCCNACGCTGGAAGCCAGGTGACGGCACTATGCTCTTCAGAGCACGGCTCTGTCTTGTTTCAGGCTGGTCAGTGGGGTTCCAGAGCCTTCTTTCAAAGCAATCAATGGAGGGGAAATCACTAAAGGGGATGAAGGGAGCAGAGCCTGTCTCACTTTCCCAGGGTGTTTTGGAGCAACCTAATGGCAGTAGAAAGCATTAGGGAGGAAGCATCAATAAATATAATTAATATTAATTATTATTGAGTCATGGGAATATCATAATGCCTTGGTGATTACTCTCCCCAGGGCGACTGAAATGCCTCTGATGGAAGTGGATTTTCATTTCGCTCTCAAATCCTGAGTCAATGTCTTAGCCAGGGAAAAGAAACACACCGTGGCATTGCTGGGGGCAGACCACTGCTGCTGTCATGAGCCAAGGACGAAAGCCCCCTCCCAAGTTCATTTGGGGTTAGGCCTGACTCTTAACAATTGTTGAAGCTCAAGGAGATTATGCAGTCTTTTGATATAAATTAACATTCCAGCTTCCCAGCTGGCTAAGCTTTCCAGAACAAAAGATCTCCAGTTCCATCCTAGTGGCTACTTTGGACTAATTTATCTTCCCCCAAAGGACAGCCACAGTGGCTCTTTCTTCATTCCAGTTATGAGTAGGGAGCCAGATATCTGTAGGGTGGTGGTCTGTCTGCCCACAACCATGCCGGCTTCCACACTCACCTCCCACCTTCCAGCTGGCATCAACCGTGCCAGAAATGACTCAGTAGGGGTTNGAGCACAGAAAGGGACTGGATTGGTCAGGGAAAGGGAAGAGATCCCTGTAGACACAGGATGAGGGTACAGAGGCCCAAACAACAAGAAGTGTGTGTTTGTGAGCAGCCTCCTGGCTCTGGTCTGCAGTGAAGGATTTTGCCATAAAGCCCTGAGACAACTTATCTTAGCGTTCTTGACCTCCGTCTTAGCATTTCCATNGCTGTGATAAAACACAATGACCAAAGGCAACCTGAGGAGGAAAGGGTTTATTTCAGCTTACAAATCTAAGGTNGCACTCCTCNGTCACTGAGGGAAGTCAAGACAGGAACTGAAGGCATAAACCTAGAGGCAGGAACTGAAGCAGAAGNCATGGAGAATTGATGAATATTGGCTTGTTCCCCATGGCGTACTCAGCCTGTTTTCCTCTTTACCCCAAGACCACCTGCCCAGGGTTGGCACCACTCCCAGTGGGCCAGGCCCTCCCACAGCAATACCAGATGAAGAATATTCCTCACAGGCTTGCCCACAGGTCAGTCTTATGGGAGGCATTTTGTTAATAGTGGAACCTTCTTCTCAGATAACTCTAGGTTATGTCAAGCAGACAATCAACAACAAACTCTAAAGCCAAACAAAAAAACAAAAAACAACCAGGATAACTCTCTTCTGTTGGACATTTGTGGAAAATTCCTTCACACTGTGTGAATATATGTTGCTGTGATTGGTTTAATAAGGAAGCTGACTGGCCAATAGCTGGACAGGATAAGGTTAGGCAGAAGAGCCAGACTGAGAATGCTGGGAAGAAGAAAGGTGGAGTCAGAGGAGTCTCAACAGAGGCAGAAAGAAGCAAGATGGACATGCTGAACTGAGAAAAGGTACCAAGCCATGTGGCAAAGTGTAGATAAGGTCAGAAGCCTGACCACCTTCCTACCCTGTTCTGNATATCAGCCATCTGCCATGGGATAGTTATTCTGAAATGGAGTCCAGCCTTCTCAAGCTTCCACAACTCCATGTTTTTCTTGAACTTGAAAGCTCTCAGTACTTATCTATATACACAGTCCTCATGTTCTTCTGTGTGGTGAGATCCCCGGGTCCCCTCTGTGAAGACTCAGCATCCCTTAGGCGGCTGCCCCTTAGTCACCAGGAGATGCTTTGACTTGTCTGCATTCCCAGCACCGTACATTACCTAACACACAGAACATTTCAGAGAAGAGAATGACTGAGTGAATGGATCGGTGGGACCAAACACCCTTCCCTCCCTCCTTCTGTCCCCTCCTAGCTATGACCTAGCTAACCAGGTATCTCTAAGTCTTGACTAGCTTCCCTCTCTGTAGTGTGTGCTTTTGTTTGTTCATGTGAGGTCCTACTATGCACCCAGGCTTGGCCCTCAGCTCACTATCCTCCCATCTCGGCCTCCCAAGGGCTAGGTTTATGGCCACATGGTGTTAAGGAACAAATGTCTGTAGCTGGCTCTGGCAGCAGCTCAGGGAAGAAAGCTTTGCTTTATTTTAACAAGAGAGTTTGCTTATTGATTGACTTAAGCTAGTTATCAGTGTGACTCTTTAGTTCTTATTTTATGCAATGGTGTGTAATCTATTACAAATACTGATTTTGACGTTTAAATAATCCCAGATCGAGCCTTCAAGCTGTCCCCTTTGACGTGATCAGATTGCCAGTCTCTGAGTTATCTCTTGCTTTTTNGCAAATGAGACAGTGTGGTCACTGTGTGGCTTGTTTATNCATGACAAAGCACACCAAGCGATGCCAACACACANCTGTATCTGGAAGCCNTTAGTCAGCTAGTTGCTGAAAATGACCAACAGTGCTGACTCCCCATCCATCCCCTGCACACAGAGAGGAAGGAGCTGAGACAAGGGCTGGCTGCAGGGAGCTCACAGCTCTGGAGTCTCCCAGGAAGCATCTTTAGAGGAGAGAGAGAGACAGAGAGAGAGAGAGAGACAGAGAGAGAGAGAGAGGTGCTTCATTCTTGTCTTTGAAAATCATGGAAGAGGCTACAAGCCAAGGAATACAGTGGTAAGGAAATTGATTCCCCAGAGTCTATCAAAGGAATACAGCTCTGCAGACACCTTTATTCTAAAAACACATTTTCGATTTCTTAGTTCTCACCAGTGGACCTACAAGGCAATAAATGAGTATTGTTTCTGCTGCCAGATATATGGATATTTGTTACAGCAGAAATAGGGAAGAAATAAAAACATTATTTTAAAAATTTCCCACCTTTTTGCTTGCTTGATTTCTGTATCAAGTTCAGTTTTGTACATCCCGTTCCACAAGCTGTACATGTGCAGACACAGCTACAACCGCAGTATCTGCTTCTTTTCCATCCACCTTCTCCTTATTCTTGTTGTTTCTTCTTTCTGAATCTTTGTGTGTGCGTGATGTATGTGCATGTGATACGTGTGTGCATTTGTGTTTGTGAGTGCAAGTGTGCCCATGCTGAGTGCAGGTGTGCCCATGCTGAGCGCAGGTGTGCCCATGCTGAGCGCAGGTGTGCCCATGCTGAGTGCAGGTTTGCCCATACTGAGTGCAGGTGTGCCCATGAAGGTCAGTGGAGATGGTCACCACCTTTCACCTTGTCTGAGACTGGATCTCTTCTTGTTCATCACTGAATACACCAGGCTAGCCTGCCCACCAGTTTCTGGAGTTTCTCCTCTCTCCTTAGGAGTGCTGGGATTATTACTACACAGGCTTTACATAGGTGCCAGAGATCAGAACTCAGGTGCTCAGGCTGGTGCAGCACGAACTTTACCCACTGAGCCATCCCCCCAGGCACAAATCACAGACTGTTCTGTTGTTTGGGACTTCTGTTTAAGCACAGCTTCTCTTCTTCTGTTGTTGCTGTAGTTATTTTTGTTTTGTTTTGTATTCTGAGACAACACAGACTCTCTGTGTAGCCCTCTGCTCCAGCCTCCTGAGTCGTGGGATTATAGCATTTGTTATNTGCCAAGCTTAGCCTGGGGTTTTATCAAGCATCTNTTACTCTCCTTTCTAGAGTGTGCATTCACATAAGCTGGAAGCCTTGCCAAGTGCAGGCTGTCTCGAAGGCTTTCCTGTGCAGATGGAGTGTNGATCCCATTCTAAAAGCTGCCCAGCTCCCCACAGGAAGTCTTGCAGAAATGAAACNGCTGTTACCCCATACCTGACCTTGAAAATGACTCATAGTTCAAACCCCACTATGCCTGTTCACAAATGGCCAATCAGAAGCTGCCTCAGTGTGGACAGATCTGGGATGCTCAACTGTGTCCTGGCTGCAAGGCAATGCCCAGTGAGGCTGACAGGGAGGTGTTCATTGTTCATGTCATCTTCATCTTTATTATCTACAAATGATCTGATTTCCCACTTATCTATCAACGGCCTAGAGAGTTCTGTACTTGGGGCAGGAGAGGGGCTGGGCTTCAGATAAGTCAAATCTGAGTGGCTTGATTAACAAGTCTCATTGAATTACACTGCTGTGGCCAATCCCACAACCCAGAGTAAACTATGGAGCCCTCATAGAATCACTGACTTGTACCAAGGACAAATTGTGTCTCCAACATTCACTCGCAGGCACTAAGAACCAGTGAACTCCAGCCAGACCAAGCTATGAGAAATGTTTATTTGCTTCCTAGTGACAGATCTTCTCTCATTCTATTGATTGACCAACCCCACACACCGCCTTGTGGCCTCCACTGCTCTGGAGGGTTCAGACCTCAGGGCTCCTCTCTAGCTGAAAAGGCACTTTTGTAAGATGCTGAGAGATGGGCTCTCAGGAGGGCTGTCCAGATTGTGGGACGGCTTCTAATTGATGCCCCCCATCTCATCTCTCCTATCTGTCTTAGAGGTGCCATGTCTCTGGGATGACTTTTTGTTCTCNGATACATGTTGGGAAAGAGGTGCGGCAAGCACAACCTGGAAAAGTGCGGTGGTTCATGTTGTCGGCTTGACAGATTCTAGAATCACCTGGGGGGCTGGCCTCGTATCATGCCTGCTGGGGAGTGTCCTGGTTACATTCACTGAGGTTGGAAGACTTGCCCACTGTTGGTGGCACCAATTCCCCAACTGAGATTCTGGACTGTGTAAATGGAGGAAGGCGGCTGAGCAG
>LZPO01017344.1:130909-147901 GCA_001675575.1 Neotoma lepida | reverse complement strand
CCACTCCCTCCCTGTTCCAGGTCAATCACCCTGGCCCCTTATGTTTTCATCCCCCATCCTTTACCCTCCATTGCCCACCCCTCATTCCCAGTTTACTCAAAGGAGATCTCATCTATTTCCCCTTCCCNGGGCAATCCATGCTTCCCTCTTTGGGTCATCCTTGTTAGCTAGCTTCTCTGGAGCTGTGGGTTGTAGCCTGGTTATCCTTTAAGGGCCACCACTTTTGCTTCTTCCTTCTCCTCAAGTCCCTTGTTGCCTGTCACAACCAACACTCCCTTGCTAGGGCCCAAATCCACCATTGTTTTTAGTCTGGGACTATCAACTTTCACTCCTATCCAGCCATGGAAATGACAGTCCTCAGCCCCAGGCCCTGTAATCACCTCCAGCCAANGCATTTTCAGAATTGGCTAAGGATAAGAGCGCAGACATGGGGGTACTCAGACCACTTGGCTCTCAGAATCCCTGGTGGTCAAACTTGGGGAAAGGCCATACAAAGACACATACAAGCACCTATGGTCGCTGCAAGTCATTTCCTTTTCCCATAGTGCTTTGCTTTTAAACACTGAAGAAGGTTTAAACAGGCTCTTGGTGTTCACCATGAGCTGTTAGGAACTCCTGTGGAAACTGATAACCAGAACAAGAAAACACGGACCAGATAGACTCAGACCTCAGCAGGCACAAGAATGAACTGGGTGTCAAAGCAACCTGGNAATGGTGGGCCTGGCACTCTGGCATACTTCTATGTTTCTCCCTTTCTGTTGTGACCATTCAATGCTAAAATGTGGATTCACACTCAAATTAAGACAACTCATTGTGCTAAACAAGTAAATTAGCAAAGAGAACTCNAAGCCAATTCATGCTGTTAGAAGTTAGAGTGTGTTTGGGGTGTGACTAGAAGCGGCACAAGCAGGTCACCAAGGATGCTAGTGGAATTGCATCCATCATATGGGNCCTCTGGAGTGATGGAAAGAGCTAGAGAGCAAGCAGGAAACCTTGCAGCCAGAATGGAACCAGCTGTACACAGCCCTCAGCACCAGCTGCTTTCTTCCTTCTCGGAGTTCCATGCTCCTCCAGGGCCAGGCTCTGCTAGCCAAGGCTTAGGCCTTACTCCTGGAGGTAGATGCTGTGGTTTCTGTAAATTACNGTGGGGAAGACAACAGCTCACAGGAACTCCAGGTTTGGGCTTACTGCAGGCTCCTCTTGGGCNCTGCTTCTTATNATTCATTGGCTTCTTATGATCTCCAGCCCACCCAGCCCCTTGTTGCTGCAGTCACTTATAAAATAATCACTCAGAGGCTTATATTAATTACAAACTGTATGGAGAGTCAAAGAGACGCCAGCATGCCACCAAAGGAGCAACAAAATGACAGCAGACCGGTAACACCACGGCCACATGGCAACATATAGATTAACAGAAATGAGTTGAGTTAAGCTGTAAGAGCTAGCTAGTAAGAAGCCTGACCCATAGGCCATATAGTTTTATTTATCAACCAATCAGAGCAACACATAGTCACAGAGTACAGAAAGACATCCCACAGCAGGCTTGGTCAGTGCTAACGGCCCTGCCTTCATGGTAGGGTTTTCAGTTAGCAGGCATCTCAGCCATCTTGGCCAAGTCTTTTCTGCTGCTTCTGAATTCCATCCACTACACTGCACCCCCAGTGCAGTCTTGATGACTCCACGTGGACATTCCCAATGANAGTGAACTTGCTACTTTTCCCAGAGTCTCTTTAACCAAGAGATCTTGGCTCCATCAAAAGTGTAAAATTTATTATGATGTCACTGTGACATGAACAGCTGAGATTTGGTAGTATCCCTTTGATGGAAATGGATACACTGAGGAGCCACACTCCCCATAGTCTCCCTGACATGGAGAGCCTAACGCCCAGGAGACATTTTGTGGAGAACGCTCTCCTGAATGGGGTGAGGTGAGGCCTGACTGAAGTATTAGTGTGGCTCACAGATTTATGGCAGAAGAAGGGGGGGACAGTGTATGGACAAATGAGAGTGACCAGAGTAACCACCCCAAACCTTGTAGTCTCAGAACTGTGGCAAATGATGAGAGATTATTGAGTACCCTAGAGACATTTCCTGAGCAATAACTATCAATATTAACAACCAGGAACTAGAGACATAGTTTATCAGTTAAAAGCANCTACTACTCATGTACAGGACTTGAGTTCAGTTCCCAGCACCCACCTCAGCTCCAGGGAGATCTGATGCCTCCGACCTCAGTGGGCTCTTAGACTNGCAAGCACATACTACCCTACCCATAATTTTAAATCAATCTTTTAAAAAAGAAACAAATAAACTAAGTGTGTTTTTGAAGCATTTATTTGGCCATTTATTTGACTATATGAATAAATCCATCTATATTCCANTTGAAAGAAACAAACTGAGTGACAGTAGTGGCATTGTTTTGTATTTCCATATGTCTCCATATCACCTGGTTTTCAGAAAGACAGGAGTCACATGCCCTGTAGGCATTTAAAATGCCACTGTAGACCTAAGGGGAAATAAGAGAGATGGATTAATATTGTTGTGAAAATAATTTTACTTTGTAGGCTTGAAAGGCCCCAGGAGCACCCAGGACAGTTTGTGGATACCTGGTTTAGTGTTTAAGAAAATATATTTTGGTGTTGGACTGATTGTTCAGGTGCCATTTCCTATTTCTATCATCTTGGAAGCAGTGCACACATTAAATGTGATCCTTGGAGCAGGTACTTAGTGTATTCTCTGATTTATCCTAACAAAATATTGGACTGATTAATATTGCTTGACTGATATTCAAGCAATTCAAGCAGAAGATTTGAGCTCCCTCAGGAGAACTCACAACAGTCAGGAATGAATATTGCAGGCCAGTACTGTATGTCATTCTTGTTTGGCTTTTGGCAATTCACATGGAAGAAATCCCACTAAAACATGGAACTTGCTATTTAGATACTGACTTCCTGGTCAAAAGACAAATGATTCCATCATTTTGAGACTTGGGCCCGTTTCCCTCTGGCCTCATTTTGTTTCTTCTATAAAATGAAGCTTATAAGACTATCTCTTCCTCATGGATTTGTCGTGGGAATTAACGTAGCTGGATAAACTCAACCCACTACCTGGTTCATAGTCAACACCTGACACGTTAGCTACTCTCTCATAATTAACTCTCAGTTAATTATGGGATGTTCACATAGTACAGTGAGACTCAGCAGCAAGAATGACCAAGCTACACAGTCAAAAAAGGACAATTTTTACAGTGTGAAAAGCAAATACAGGAAAAGGAAGTAACAGGGTAAATCACCATAAGAATGTCAAAAAATGTCATAAGGAATCATGCTATTAACTCTCTACCTAAAAATACCTATGATACAGGTAAGTTGGTGTACAAATATACATATGTAATTTAAATGAAAATTTTCCCATTTGGGCTGGCAATNCTTCCTNCAAGAGCCAAAGACCATCTAACAAAAGCCTCAGCACCAGACCTGAGAAGCCCTCTTTTGAGATGTTGGTCAGTATGGTCTAAGGGACATCCAAACATTATAGGCCATTGCTATTGCCTTGGTTGACCCCTAGAAATAGAGAGTGAGTCCCTATTGCTGAAGACACCATGCACTTCAGACACAGGGTCCAGAGATCCCTGAGCTGGAATTGACCTTAAAGCCTCCTCTCTAGGGACTGTCTTTCATGGTACCAGAAGATGCCATACAAGCTTCCAAAGGAGAGAAACAACCAATAGTCCTACCCAGCTTTGATGCCTATGAACCAGAACAATAATAAGCATGGCTTGATAGCTCCAAGGATGCTGTAGTGGCATGCTCTCCTTGGCAGTAATCAACAGCTCTCTAATTGGACTTAAGACCCACTCAACNTGAAAGAAATCATTCCTAGTACTGGAAACTTAATGATTTACCCAGGGCTAGTGAAATCATGGATCTTGGAGAAGAAACTGCAACCACCACTTTACTAAAACAGCATAATTCTGAATTATCTTCTAAACATCTGTCTTTATATGGGAGAAACAGCCTTCCCCACAGAAGAGTACATCAATTGGTTATCCAATATCAAATGGTCAACCCTGAAAACATACATACAAGTTACAGTATACAGACTGAGCAGGTTGTATTTGTACATTTAATGGGGAAAAAACCCACATATATGTATGTGTTTTAGTTAGGGTTTCTATTTCTGTAAAGAGACACCATGACCACAGCAATTTAATAAGTGAAAACATTTAACNGGGATGGTTTACAGTTTCAGAGGTTTAGTACATTATCAGTATGGTGGGACATGGTGGTGTGTAGACAAACATGGTGTTGGAGAAGGAGCTGAGAGTTCTACATCTTGATCCTCAGGGAACAGGACACTGAGCATGGCTTGAGCAAAGGAGACCTCAAAGCCACCCCCACAGTGACATACTTCCTCCAACAAAGCCACACCTCCTAATAGTGCCACTCCCTATGGGGGCCATTTTCTTTCAAACCACCAGAGTATGTAACAACAATTAACAAAAATACTATGAATTTGAAAGAGATCAGGGAGTGGTACATGGCAGGTTTGGAGGGAGGAGAGGGAAAGGGGAAATGATGTAACTGTATTATAATCTCAAAAACTTGAAAACATTCNTTAAAAAGCCAAGAATTAAGAAGCACATATTGGGAGACTGTAAAGATAGCTTGCTTGGTAAACTGCTTGCTTGCAAGCACAAGGACCTTGGGTAAAGCCAGTTGGGTATGTCAGCGTGGGTCTGTAATCCCAGCACTGGGGAGGCAGAGACAGGTGGATCCCTAGGGNTCCCTGGTGGGCCAGTCTATCCTATGTGGTAAATTCCTGGCTTATGAGAGACTAAGTATCAAAAAAAAAGGCAGGCTGCTTGAGAAACAACACCAAAGGTGCACACATACATGAGCATGTGCATGTGTGGGCACGCTCGCACGCGCACACACACATAACACACATACACACACACACACACACACACACACACACACACGCACATACAGAGTACACATTGTATGCCTCCTTATAAAGCTCTTAAAGTTTGCCCACGCCGATAGAAAGCAGAGTACTGAGAACCCTTGTTGCCGAAGTTGGGCTTGAACTCGAGGGCTCCAGCAGTCTTCTTACTTCTGCTTCCCAGGTAGCCAGAACTGCAGACATGCACCCCTGCACCTGGTCACATGTTGTCTCTAACCAAATGTTTTCCTTTGTAAATTTACTTTTTAATTAACCAAATCATGTTTTCATGTATCTGTGGAGGATCATGTGATATTTACCAAAGGTTTTTTCTGTTGGTTTGCTTTAAATTTTTTTTTTCTTTTCGTTCAGTGTTGGCTTTAAATCCAGCTACTCACTTGTGCTAGACCTGTGTTCTTCCCTGGGCTATATCTCAGTCGTTAGCGGAAGGGTTGTGAACAGCAGTTGTGAGTGACGACACAAGGGATCAGCCATGCAGAACCATCAAAAGGGTGTTTGGTTTTGATACCAAATAACTCCCTAGAAGAGACACCTGGTGGAGTCTTAGACCAGAGTTTATTGAATCATGTTTCTAGAATTGTCTAGTTTCCCAGGTCCTCTAAGCTGAAGCCTGGCAAAGGTCAGAGTTCATACACCCTTTCAGGAGNGCGCCGTTGTCAGGCCAGTCTGTGACCAGGGTGGCAGGTGCACGAGGTCCCCCATGGACTGACTCACTGACTGGTAGTTCTGTCAGTCCATAAACACCCACCATTGTCTGCTAGCTGAGTGTTGTGATAGACTCACTGTCGTGTGAAGCACAGCGCTCTCAAGCCATTCTAACTTTGGGCAGCAGTGGCTCCTTGGAAAAAGCTGATAGAAGCAACAGCAAAGGTATTAAAGCTTCATTGTCATTCATGCTCCAATCACTCCCTGTTTCTCCCTATTTAAATTTATGGCTGAAATCTTTCCTGACAGGATCTTCTACCAAGATCCTTCATAGACAGCACAATAATGACAATATATTCCTTCTGACTGGTTCACATTGTTCATGGTGTGTGTGTGTGTGTGTGTGTGTGTGTGTGTGTGTGTGTGTGTGTGTTAGAGACCGAACCCAGGGCTTCATACATGCTAAGCACATATGCTACTCCTCTGCACTAAACTGCGTCTCCAGCCTCCAGTATATCTTTTTCTCCCATCAAAATACTGTGATCCTCCATAGACTGGCCACAATCTGCTTTCTGTTGGCCAAGTCACTGTTATTCAACAATGCCACAAGCAGGTACTGAACGCCACCTGTTTTGCAAACATTGTCAAGTGGACCCAAGAGGGAAGGTAGGCCCTGCTGGGCTGGGCTCAACAGCTACACAAACAAATGGCCACAGTTCANGGTAGTTCACACCTGGCAAGGACATCTGAGGTTGCCTCCTCTTATCAGCAGGTTTCAGNTCAATGACGCTGAGACATGTAATCAGAAGTCCGTCTGATATGCAGTGACCCCCTTGTCTCAGCATCATGTCACATGGTATGTTTGATTGTTTTTTCCCCCACAATGCTTTTTGTCACTCAGGCATTTTGTTTGTCTTGTATATCACCTGTATTCTCCACCTCCAGACACACAGTGAGGTTTCCTGGTCAACAAGAGGAATCACCAAATGAACATGTGAATTACATAATCTATGTATATTGCTAAATTAAANCATCAGTCTATAATGTTTGGGAGGAAAGGACAACAGTGACTAATATGTTACGCAANCGCTATCTTGAACCTATCAGAATTTTCAGTGAGACTAGAGATCTGGAGTCATCTATGAGTATAGTATGAAGTAGACTAAGATTAACATGAAAATGTTTGTGNTTTTAAAGCCCTAAAAACTAGAAACATGCACCTGAGTTTAGTCCTGAACACTGAGGAGACAAGAGAGTACTTAGTTTAGCCCTGGTATGGGCAATGCCATTCCGTGGGCAGAGACCCCGGACAGCATGGAAAGTAAAAGCTGTCTGAGTGTGAGCGTTTATTGCTCTCTCCTTCCTGATTGCTAACCNGTGGCTTCATGCTCCTGCCACTGTGCCCTCCCTGCCAGGACGGACCAATACCGACCTTTCCTGTCTCATGTTGTTTTGGTCAAGTATTTGGCTGTAGTAACAAATTAACTAAAACATCCCTTCACCTGCTTGAAGGCAGAATGATCACTCACTCTCCCAGGCCAGACTGAAGTATCCATGTAGCCATGCCCTAAACAACAACTTCTCAATAATAGCTTCAATAACATAGAAACACACACACACACAGAATAGAACTGTGGGCAAATGTCTGTATACACACATGTATTTTAGGTGCTTACAAATAAATATATACAAAGAATCAAACATAGACACTTGGGGATGGTAGAAATATGGGGAAGAGATTTAACCTTTCCTGCTGCCACAAAAAGCCCCTGCTTGATCAACCTTATTCTCTGAGTTCTCAGGCTCATCTGTGATGATGCTTNCTGGGACAGGCTTGTCACTAATGTGCTCAGTACATGGTGAATGTGCCGTGNGTGTTCAGNACNTTGCTGCAGACTTGGGCCATCTCTTCACATTTCTGGAGATTTGTGTACCCATGTGTGGTAGTTTGAATTATAACTGGCCCCTATAAGCTCATAGGGAGTGGCACTATTAGGAGGCGTGGCCTCACTGAAGTAGATGTGGCCTTGTTGGAGGACGTGTGTCCTGTGGGGGTGGGCTTTGAGATCTCCTATGCTCAAGCTCCACCTCCTTCAGGCCACGTCCTGTTGCCTGTGGATCAGGATGTAGGACTCTCAACTCCTTCTCCAGCACCATACCTGCCTGCACGCCACCATGTCCTGCCATGATGATAATGGACTAAACCTCTGAACTGTATGTGAGCCACCCTAATTAAATGTTTTCCTTTATAAGAGTTGGTGTGGTCATGGTGTCTCTTCATAGCAATAGATACCCTAACCAAGACACGAGGCATTAGATACAAACCCTGAGTAAGTGATAGGCAGAGACATGTGGGGAACTTGTACTAGTGATGGTGTCAGGAAAGTAAATACGTGGGTGCCTGACCTCTGAGCTAGGGCTGCTTCTGGAGTCTGGACAACAGGTAGGAGCAAGGATGCACAACTGCGGTATTTGGGAGTTTTCCTGAAGGAGGCTCCATTAACTGGAATTTGAAGGTTAAATAGAAGCTTGAGGTTAAGTCAACGGTAGAACATTTCCTCAATATACACTAGGCCCAGGGTATCCCCAGGAACATTTTTGGGAGAGTAAAAGCTTGCTGAGTACAGAGTATAATGGGGTCAGGTTTGTGGACTGAACCCCCAGTGTGTGAGGAAAGGGAAGGGTGTGTGCNAAGGNAAGGACAGAAAACAGCCTCACTGAGAATACACGAGGGTGAGCTGGATCCAGATATGGAGCCGCAGAGCGTGCTGGGGCCCCACTNTCAGGGAGCATGTGTTTGGAGCCAGAGAGTTTCAACAGCGCCCTGGGCGATTGGTGCAGAACTGCCTTTTAGAGAGAAACTCTCAGCAGCTGAGTGGGAGGAGACTTTAAGCTTTTAGCGACAGTTCTGGGCAGGGCACAAAATAGAGAGTAAGGGGACAGACATGAGGGTCGGGATGAAGATTCGTCAGGAGGGCAGGATGTAATTGGAGGGGGATGAGAAGGACGGAGGACTTGATGAGGGTAGGAACTGCTGTGTATCNGGCTTCAGGACTTGATTGTGAACAGAGCAAATTGACATTGCTGACTTTATGGGACTGGCAGAAATAAGCAGGTTGTCACATGGTAAGTTAACCAGCACTGAATCTCTATGAGAAACAAAGGTAGCTGGGAGGTTAGAGATGCTACGCAGGGCAGCTCTGAAAGCTAGCACAGTGAAAGGACACTGAGAGGTCTGGCCTGTGGCAGTGAGTGGGCTGGGGAGACATTGAGCCTGGCATGTTCTAGGAACTTCAAGGGGCCTGTGCAGCTGCAAGGACTCTGGAGAGGTATAAGAGATGAGCCNGAGAGCTGCATGGATGGAGAAGATGCTACAGACTGTGAGGGACTTTAGAATGGCTGTGTGGTAGTTAGAATGTAACTGGACCCCATAAGCTCATGGGGAGTGGCACTATTAGGAGGTGTGGCTTTGTTGGAGTGGGTATGGCCTTGGAGGAAGTGTGTCACTGCGGGGGGTGAGCTTTGAGGTTTCCTATGCTCAGGATATTGCTTGGTGTCTCAGTTGACTTCCTGTTGCCTGCAAGATGTAGGACTCTCAGCTACCTCTCAAGTACCATGTCTGCCTCCACACTGCCATGCTCCCTGTCATGATGATAATGGGCTGAACCTCTGAAACTGTGAGACAGGGCAGATAGGAAGGCCACGTCGGTGGCCCATCCCAGAGCGTGTCAATGGATAGTCCCTCTAGTTCTTAGGATGTCTGAATATCTGTCTTTAGAGTCATGCTTCCAAATATTGCTNTCTGTCCTCTCCAAGGTGTCCCATGGCCAACACATGAACTACAAAGGTAGGACCCAGGCAAGAAAGTTTCCAGATCCCTGTCAAGTGATTTTGATGGACACCATTGAAAAAGTAATGTTTTCCATGTTATAGAGAGATTGCTGTTGGCTTCATTCCTGTCTTAAAACTGAGAGAGTGAGAAAAATAAGATACAGAGAGGAAGTCAGGTATGGTAGCACATGCTTTTAATGACTTTAATTGAAGCACTCAGGAGGTAGATGCATGTGGATCTCTACGGGTTCGAGGCCAGCCCGGTTTATATAGAAAGCTCCAGGCCAGCCAGGGCCACACAGTAAGACCCTGTCTCAGAAACAAAACAAAACAAANCAAAGCTAAGCAAACAGAACCNTCAAAAAAGGTCTGAACCACAAAAAACATACAAATAGCAAATAAACAAATGAAGAGATATTCTATGCCATGTATCACCTAGGGGTGAAAAGCCAGTAGTTAGATTCTCCTCTACACCTATTAGAATGCTTTAAATCCAAAATGCTGACACCAATGGCTGCTGAGAATGTGGAGCAGCAGGGGTGCCACCCACTGTGAAATGGGAAGTCCACATTGGAGACAGTTTGATGGTTTATTACAAAACTAAATGCACTCTTATTATATAACCTGGCAATCACCCTCCTCAGCATTTAACCAGATGAGACTTCCAGTCACCCAAAAAAAGTCATATAAGAATGTTCGAATGCTTCCAGCAGCTTTATTGATAATTGTCTATCTTGAATGCAGTCAAGATGTTCTTCTATGGGTGAAGGGATAAACTGTTTCATCTGGACATGGGATTACTTATTATTCATTGCTAAAAGAGAATGAAGTTCTTGCTATTGTCAATAAAAACAACAACAGGCATTGATGTGTCCGAGTACATTGTTGATGGGAGTGAAAAATACAAAATAGACACCACTTGCTTGAGAACATTATGCTAAGTGAAAGAAACCAAGTCCCCAAAGACAAATGTTACATAATTACATTTACACAAGCTCCCTAGAGTTCTCAGATTCATAGAGAGAAAGTGGACAGACAGTTTCTCAGGCTAGAGATAGGGAGTTACTGTTTAATGGGTACAGCATTGNAGTGGCAAAGATTAAGTTCTTGAGATGAATAGTGATGATAGGTGGATAACAGTGTGATGTACTGTTATCTTAAATAAGATTGTGTGTATGTGTGNGTGAACTGATGCTGTGGGTGTTCANGGGAATGGCGACCCTCAGAAGTGCACAGCCTGCACCTTTGATAGATGCTGACCTCCCAGGAATGGGAGCAGGGAAGCTGCTGCTAAACCCATCTTCTTCTTTTTGTGTGGTCTTTGCTGTTCTGTCCTCATGTCTTATTCATGCTTCAAGCTCTGTCCATCCCCTAACTTACCGAGGACCAGTCTAGGCATCNCTTCCTCTCTTGTAGTGTTCTCTAGTCTGTAGACACACCTTTATTTAAGGTCCCACAGTTCACTTTGGAGGGGATCAGACTGATTACCCTGTTTATGTGGCACAAGCACAGTATCAGGGTCTAGGGAATTTGTGAGCTGGTGTTCCCTGATCAATCCCCTTTGTCTTGTGAGCATCCCCTCTAACTGCCATCTGTCCCCAGAAGGAGCCAGGTGGCATCAGAGATGCCAGGTAATAGACCTTACCATAGCACCAGTGATCTAACCTAAAGCTTTGAGAGTGACTGGTTCCATATGACCCTAAGTTATGGCCCCTCCCATGCCTTTCCCCATAACTTTTGTGTTCTTTGTCATTTCTCATATATTTACACGGGAGACAACAATGATTTATGAGGCAAAGCTTATGTTATTCATTCTTGTATTTGGATATCAGTAAATAGCATCACTTAAACAGTGATTCACTAATTAACAAGAAATGAAAATTTTAAAAGCATTGATTTTGTTATCCAAACACACGAGTTGACTCCATTANCTGAGTGACCTTTGAAAAAATCTAATATCTCCAGTTTTTCAAAATGTACAGGCTGGATTGTATTAGGGGGCCACAGCGTGCTCTACTGCATCCTGAAGAAACTGGAGTGTGTATCCTCACTGTCAATTGTCTCAAAGGCCTTAACAAGGACTGAAAGAGGAGACTNCTTCCCAGACTTGCCTGTGTACAGAATCCTNCAGACACAGACCATCCCATGGTGCTTGGCTGGGAGAATCTCAGATTGCCTGCACATCTGTTTGATGCTTCTTGCTTAGTTGCCTAAAACTAACTGATTTAGCATGATCTTGTGTCCCTTTAGTTGTTTCCTGTCTGTACCACACTCCTGCTTATCTGAGGTACATTTTCCTTTATCTCCGACCTACAGGTCACCAAGTCCAATGAGTCAGAGTTCAGTGAAGTTGCTTTTTATCTCAGGGACTGATATGGTACCTCCTGTTACAGAGCAAGATAAGGCACAGTTNCTCTGCGGCTGCTATGCATGTGAAGGCATCTGAATGGGCAGCTGTCACCTGGACAGGCCTTGTGCTGTCTTTTCCTCAACAGATCATGGTCTCACCTGTGTGACTAGTGGGAGGCTCAATCTAACTTTGCATTTAAGTGTCTTGCATGGCTCTGATTAACAAACAGATAATTAACAGGTTGGGGGCCAAAAGCAGAAAAATGTCATCAATACAGAATCTAGGTGTGGTCTTGGCTGCANGTCGTGCCTTCCAGAACCATGAGCTGGGTGGCAAAGGCCACAGAAACAGCTCCCTCACAGGTCTAGACTCTGNAAGTCTGATATCCAGCCTGAGCCTAGGCTTCTTGTTTCTCCCATCTTCTGAGAGCTTTGGATGTTCCTCACTTGGTAGCAGCATGATTCCATCTTTGGCTTTATTTGTGTAGTGCAGTCTTCCTTCTGACTGTGTCCATTTCAAGGGCTATATTATGAATGCCTGAGAAACATGGAGAGAATGTAAAATATTGAATAAAGCAGGGGTATATAGAAGAGGAGCTTACATCATATTTNTTTTACCTTACTGCAACTTAATCCTTTCAGCAACAATTGAGANGACTTTTGTTTGCTTGTTTGTTTGTGATTTTGTTGTTGTTTGTTTTCAACAGTCTCANTATGTATTGGCATGGAACTCAGTGTTCTACCTGCTTCAGCCTCCCAGTTGCTGGCATTAAAGGCATGTACCNCCATGCCCAACCTAATTAAGGGTTTGCAATTCNAACCTTACAAGTGAGGANACCTNGTCTCTCAAGAATGTANAATCTTATTCCTGTCAGTGGACAACTAGCATTTGAATCCAAGTTGCTCTGTCACCAAGCTCAATACTTTTGNTTGTTCTACCCTGATTCACTTGTGTTTACTGCAACAGATAAANGTACTAATCACAAGTCCAGCAGAGTGGATGCTGAGGAATGTGGACAAGGAGACTGTCATCAGAACGAGGAACCTGATGANGACTGAAGATTCCTCCAGGAATCNGAAATGCTGGCTGTCCTGGAGTAGACTAGGCNGGCCTTAAACTCAGAGATCTGCCTGCCTCTGCTTCCTAAGCCCTGGCATTAAAGGTGTNTGCCACCATACCTGGCATGCCATTCTTGGATCTCTCCTCTCTTCCAACATTTGAGCTCAAGACTCTCTTGATTTTCNCTCTGGTGATTTGTATCTGNACTAGTCCTGCCCTTCAGAAGGCATGCAAAGTCCCTTAATTAATAATTTATTGTCCCTTCTCTATCTGTCCTTGGCAAGCTTGTTCTCCCAGGATAACAGAGCACTAGTGTACTACAAAGTGGAAGAAAGCCTATAATTTGGTTAGAGATTTGACAACAACAACATGGATCTGAGAGTGGAGAAATGAAAGCATCTGCTTGTAAAGTTTCTGGATATATATATATACACGAAGCAATGTATCCCCACTTGAAGGCAGACAGCGATTCATTAAATGTGTACACTAAAAACTTTGAAATAACCACAGAAATAATGATGTAGATAGATACCCCTAAGAAGCCACAGAGGAGATAAGATGAAACAAAAATAATCAGTCTGTCAAGAAAGATACACAGATAGCCAGCGAGTACTTGAAAGGGTGNTCAATGTTATTAGTTATCAGGGAAATGCCAATCAAATCTCCAGTGAGCTACAGCTCGATACCCAACAGGTTGGCTGTAGGCAAAAAGACAGATACTAACAGATGTTGAGACAATGTAGAGAACTGAGAATTCTCAGACATTGCCGGAGGGAACATACAAATCAGGCAGCAATTTTGCAATAGCTTGGCTTCTATCCACATCANCCAGCAATCCTATCCCAGGTACATTATCAGGAGAAATTAAATATGATCCGTGATGTCTTACACATCAGTGTTACAGTGGCATCATTTGAAGTTANCAGAAAGTAGAAGCCAACCCAAAAGTCTGCCAACTAATGAGTGGATAAATAAATATGGTGTGTGATAGAATTCATATAATGTAAATGAGACTTGAAAAATCTTATGCTCAATGACAGAAGCTAGTCACAGAAGACNGTACTATAAGATTTCACTTNTATGAAATANCTAGAATAGAAAANTTTATAGAAACAGAAAATAGACTAGTATGTGCTTNGGGAAAGTGGAGGGGGGCAGAATGGGGCGCCCAGTGGCAACAGCTGAAGAATACAGTTTCTTTAGAGAGTAATAAAAATGCTTTATAATTGATAATGATAATTCCACAATTTTATATACCTTAAAATTATTAAAGTGAGCATTTTATGTAGATGAAGTTCATGGCATATGAACTATAACAAAAATTGCTATAAAAAAGTAGTCAGTCCATATGTAAGCAGGAAAAAGAGAAAAAGAACAGATGGAGCAAATAAAAAAAAGAAAGCAAACCGTTCAATCTAAATCTCACAGCATCAGTCACCACATTACATTTAAATGCATCTGTGCTTCAGTCTGAAGACGTAAATTGAGATACTGGATGATCAACAAACAGAAAAAGAACAAGCCTTTCTTAGTCTGTTTCTTGGTGCTATAACAGAGTACTCGAGATTTAGTAAGTGATTATGGACAGAAATATATTCTGCTCATGATTCTGAAAGCTGGGGAGTCTGGAAACGTAGGACTGGCAGCTGGTAAGGACCTTGCCAGTATTACCTCATAGTAATGTAATTGCACAGGAAAAAACCAAAAGGGCAAGAAAATATCAGAAAGAGAGTCCTTCATGGGGCTTCCATCCGGGATGAGTTCTGTAGAGAAAATTAGTCCTCTGTAGGCAGAGGACATGTTCTGTCTCTTATACACATCTAGATGTGTATAAGAGACAGTATCTATGCTTTGCCACATGGCTTGGTACCTCTTTTCTGTACAGCATGTCCATCTTGCTTCTTCCTGTGTCTCCTTACAACTCCTCTGACTCCACCCTTCCTCATGACATCATTCTCAGTTTGGCTTTCCCACCTAACTTTATTCTGTTCAGCTATTGGCCAGTCAGCTTGTTTATTAAACCAATCATAGTGACATATATTCATACACTGTACAGAAGGATTATTCCACAGCAAAGGATGTCTCTTACTAATATTATTTTTAAAAAATCTGGAGTGGATATATTAATATCAGACAGTGTAGATGTCAGAGCAGAAAATATGGACAAACAAGGTAATTTCAGAATGATAAAAAGGTCAGTTTCATCAGGAGGCTAGAACAACCTTAAGTACATATAGACTGAATACTGGAATTTGCAACTACACAAAGATAAACCTTACAAAANTCCATGGCTGAAATAAAGATGGTCTAGATGATATCAGATGTTTTAATTCAACCCCTTGTCCTATAAAAACAAACAGCANTTGAAGGTTCCCTAATCCAGTCCTCTCACTTTTCTATGTGAGAAAATGGGCCCTGGCAAAGTCAATTGACTTGTCCAAGGTATCAGTTAATTAATGCCAGGGCTTGGCTGTCAGCCTGCGCCACTTGATTTCCTCTGATGTAGTGACTTCTCAATTCAACATAAAGCAGTGCTGAGAGCTTTGCACTCGTAAGTAGGAGGAGTCCCATTAAGTAAGTTCTGGTGTTTGCAGGAGACTATCCTGTGGGAGNCNAGCTGGGAGACCGGCTCCCACATTTTACCCCAGGGTACTCTTTAGGAGAGAGGGAGAAGAGATACAGATAGAAGGATAGAGGGGAGAGAGACAGAAACACAGGANAGCCTGGGGAGGGCTTGGATCCTTATCCACCCACCCCTTCTGTCTCTTCTAAAAGGCTTTTTATAGGAATGCCAAGGGGTGGAACAAAAGATCTCCCCCCAGCTCAGCCAAGACCCTTTCCTATCACCTGGTAACCATACACATGGTCAAGCAATCCTCCAATGCAGCCCTGCCGGGTAAAGCAAGCTCAGATCTCACTAGGAAACCTTTGTGGGCCTCCACACTATCCCTTACAGACCTTTTCATAAAGAAAAGGTTAAGTACTACTGGAGGTGCTGGGGACAGAACTGTGACATTCAAGTGTCTTGCTCTCCCCTCAAGCATTTATGCTTTAATGAGGAAGAGAAGGTAATGTACGATGAATAAGAGGTAAATGCTGTTAAGAAAGATAAGGCAAGGGGAATGAGTGAGTCACAGTGTTTAGAGATTGTGATCTGCTATAGTTTGGATCTGAATCCCACCTACGCCCACCTNCACCCCACCACATACTCACACACAAGACTACTCTGTTAAAAGCTTAGTTGCTTGCTTATGGCACAGTTGAGAGGTGGAATCATTCAAATCATTGGAAGGAAAAGTGGAGAGAAGAAGTTAGGTGGTTATGGGAGTGCCCACCCCTTCCCTTGTCTTTCTGTGTACCATAAGGTAAACAGAACTCTACTATGAAGTGCTGTCATACCACAGGCCCAAAGTAGCAGAGCCAAACAGCCATGAATGGAAACATTTGAAACTGTAAGCCCAAATAAATCATTCCTCCTTGTTAGTCGATTGTCTCAGGCATTTCCATCACAGTAATGGAAATGTGGCTATTGCAAGGTAAGTCCNCCAGAGACCACATACAGTCACTANGAGTGGAGGAGGAAGTCTTTATCACTGGCCAGTGGCTGCATGAGGAGCNTTCCCCAAATAACATTGCCCCATCCTTACAGTTCTTTGTCTTTTATGCACAAAACCACATCCTGGTTGACACACCTCAGTTATCAAGAACAGTTAGCAAGAAGCAGAACTACAGAAGCCAGAAAGCAATGGTAGTACANTTAAGGATTTCCCTAGATCNTAGAACTATGGACCAGGTCTTTGATGGATTAGGTCTTTGTTTCTGTTTTGGTGGGTGTTGGGATCCACATNCTGCATTTTAAGGTCAGGATGGTGTCTCTGACATGGTGTTAGTTGTGCTGAGGTCTGGGGACCTNTCACATGACTACACACAACTCTTGATATTTTCCTAAGAAAAGGTAGTCATGNGGAATGCTCAAGTAACAGCAAATAAACGCTGTCTGGATGTCTTCCTTTTGGAGAGTCTCTGTGCACACAAGTAAATTAAAGGCCATGGGAAGTTTGACTACAATGAGATGTACTTCATTGGTTTAATCCAACACTTTATGACCATAAAACATACACTGAAGAATGTCCATGGTG
>LZPO01017344.1:40654-57283 GCA_001675575.1 Neotoma lepida | reverse complement strand
CCAAGCCACCCAGACTTCTGCTGCCCTCTGACTTATCTCTGACCTGGTAGTGCTGTTTTTTCACTAGGGGAGAGTGCTGAGCACTCTTCCCACAGCTGCTTCTAATCCTCTTAGAAAACTCAGGGTGCCAGATGTTGCCCTGCTAAAAAAGACAGCCCCCGACACCCCCCCCCCAGCATGTTGCCTCCTTGAGGCTTATGTGGCAAAAGTATTCTAGGTGCTTGTTAGTGTCGCTTGTCTTCAGAACTTGCCATTGAGGTTGTCTTTTTTGAATCAAATCAGTGCTGCCAGCTGATTTAATGTACTTTCCCTCTCTTCTCTAAGTGGAGTGCAGAAAGGGGGAAGACTGTTCATTGGGTGTTCATCTGCCCAGCCTCTGCCAATCTCAGAGAATGCTGACTAGGTCTCAGGCCACCCACAGACACATGCTCTGAGGCCTGGATCCATTTTAGAACCNGAGAGAATATAAATACCACACCCTCTTGCCCCTGAGTACATGCCTAAGCAACACCTTCGTTTGTAGCTTTCAGCTCTGGAGGGCAGGACCTAAAATGTGTTCACTTGTGCCCCCCACCCCAAGCATGATGTAATTTCTACAGCAGGAGGTCTTCAGGATATGTTTGTGAAAGTAGCAGAAAGAAGGAGGGACGAAGAAGGGGCAGAATTGAAAATGACATAACAGAAAATGATCTTCCAGACTAAGAAGTTAGATGGCATCAAACGGAAGATTTGCTAAATAAGTTTGCTGCCCCTAAATATGTGTGAAATCACTTCCCAGGGTGTACCTGGTGAGTTAGAAGATTGGATATCATTGGTACTGATAAAAATATCTGAGACTTGNGCACCCAACATTAGAAGTAACAGTGGGATAGTCATCTAAAGGGACATCTGAGGACACCCTCAGAACCTGGAGGTCTCAGGAGGAAGAACCACAGCTTGCTGAAGGGTTCCGATGCAGCCACCTCTGGAGTGGCCACCTACACAGTTGCCCTGCTCCTGGTCTGAGGCTCAGACTGTCTCTAGATTGAGTGTCTCATGATTATCACTCCCTGGCCCCTGCGGCCCTTCCATCTTGNGTTGGGATTTTAAGTGTGAGAATGTCTGTTTCTTTCTGCCCTTTCCCAATGACATTAATCCTAGTGTTGGTTTTAGAGCACACTGAGTGGCTTTGAGCCTGCTGTCATCTTTAATAGATTGCCTATGGCTTGCTGGGGTGGTGAAAAGGATTCTGAAGTTCANTTAAAGGTCAGTGGAGGGAAGCCNCATGGAAAGAGGTGGCAAGGGTCAGGGATGGTTGGAGAGGAGCCGTGTGGATGTCACCCTGTTCTACAGAGTGGGGAGTAGTAGCCTAGAGTGGGCAGAGGTTATTTTCATTTCATTTCCCTCCAGAGATTTCTGTTGGTGCGCTTTGGTAGGTTGGATGCGGTATCTTTGTGGATGGGGAGAAAAAGAGTTGACTGGCTTCACAGTTTCCACNTCTGACCTGTTGACATCTGATATCTGTCACTAGATCTGACCCTGGGATCACAAACAAGCAGGAACAGGAGGCTGTTTACCTCNTCCCTCCCAGTAAATGTTCTCCAGTAGTTATTTCAGAGGCAATTTAAGCTTCTGTAACTTGAGCTATGACTGGATCCTGCTAACTTAGCGCATAAGGTGCTGCCCCACTGCTAACCTAGAATCTTAGCTTTGGTCGTTAGAATGTGCTGAGGAGGAACTAATGGCTTTGTGCTGCCACTGGGTCTGTTTCATAGCAACAGTCAGTTATACAACCATGTTTAGTAGCTTTTGATCAGGTTGAATTTTTGCAGTCAACTCCTTTAAGGCATCGGTATTTCATGTGGAGAAACTGAGGCATAACTTAGNATGACTTATCCACACTGGAATCGTAAGAATTTTCACAGTAACNTGGCCCTCAGGCCTCTTAGCCTATGAGGTTAGCAAATACTNCTTGCATGTTTTATACANGTCAGTTGTGGACATTACAAAGGTAGCTATGGGCAAGAACATCTAAGCCTTTGGCCTTAAAGTGCTTCAGTATTTGGGAGAAGATGAATGGGAACCCGGCAGCAAACAACACTTTAAAGAGAGTAGTGAGTATCCNAAGGAAAACAGCATGTAAGTAGAAACCCTCCTCTGTGGTTGACCAGAGATGCTGCTTGGGGCCAGTCACACAGTGTCCCCTAAGAACCAGCTGAAGCAAATCTGTGCAGTAGATGGAAGAGAANTAAGTGGCTAGTGGAGAGAATGCCCTGAGGCAATCTGTTAGTACCCACCTTTGCCAAATTTGTGGATGGAGGTAGTGGTAGGCTTCTTATAGGCCTTGAAGGCACCAGTTTTCTTTCCTGGACCAGCTAGTAAGATAAGCCATTGCGTTAGATAGGATATACTTGCTTAGTTGTATCAAGAGTGTGAAGTTGATAAGGGCTGGTGAGCCTTCAGTGGCATTATCCCTCTAGGCAGCTATGTTTGACAAACAGGGTTCCCTTCTGCTCTGCACAACCTGTGAAGTGTGGACTACAATGACTAGTGACCATAAATAGGTACATCAGCCTTGGGGATGGAGCATTATCACCCAACCTACAGCTGACTCATCTCCAAACCATGCCTGAATTCTCATGCTTCTGCCCATGTACTCCCCACAGCCCAAGCCTTGCCTGCATACTTGACTGTATCTGCTCACAAATGCTTTTGAAGCAGTTAAGTCTATTAAAGAAAGCATTGTCCTATAATCTACACCTTCTGCTGGATTCTGCCACCTCAGTCGCTGGTTGCAGTCAAGGCTCTAGGCCCTAACCTGGAAACTGGGATATTGCCCAGACCTCTTAATGTCTTTGGGTATCCCTCTACAGCAGTGGTTCTCAACCTTCCTAATGCTGTGANCTTTCAATACAGTTCCTCATGTTGTGGTGACCCCCAACCATAAAATTACTTTTGTTGCTACTTCATAACTGTAATTTTGCTACTGTTACGAATCATAAATATTTTTGGAGATAGAGGTTTGCCAAAGGGGTCTCAACTCACAGGTTAAGAGCCACTGCTCTACATACAGCCTTTATTCCAACTTCTCACCTGGCAAGGCTATTTTGAGTCTCTTTAGGAAGCCCTCTAGGCTGTCTGTGGAGCCAGGGCTCCCTTAGTACCTCTGTAAATACATTCGACACATGTCACTTTATATCCTGATTTGACCTTGGCTGCCAAGCATCCCTGAATCCTCACAGGCAGGTAACATGTCCTGAAGTCATGCACATTCCCAGCCTCGTGCACACAGTGAGGTACCATCAGTGCCTGATGAGCAATATATGATGTGTACTGTTTGCCCATTATCACAAAAAGGATTGTGAGTGAATATTAATACTGAACATAACTGTTGAATTCTTATATTCCTTGGAACTTACTCAAGTTCCTTGCATGAAACAATTATTAGTCACTTTAAGGATGCTCTGTGGTAAAATGTGCATAACAAAATTTACTATTTTAACCATCATTAAGCACACATTTTGGTGGCACCAGCACGTTTGTACTGTTGTGTAGCCATCACCACCGTCTAACTCCAGAACTTTTTCCTCATCCTACACAGAAGTGCCATGCCACTTGAACAATAGCTCCTACTCCTCTCACCCCCAGCTGTAGGAAAGAACCGCTCCTTTTTCTGTTTTTATCAACTTAGCTCCTCTTTCCACATGTAAGTGAAACCACTCAGAGTCATCTGTTGTCATTGGCTTATTTCACTTAGCGTGTCTTCAAGGTACGTCTGTGATCTGTGTCATGTATATCAGGATATCCTTCCCTTTAGGGATGAATAACACACACACACACACACACACACACACACACACCACTTTGCGTTTGTTCGTTTAATCTGCTGATGTATATTTGGGTTGTTTTCATCTTTGGATTATGAGGAATAGTGTGAGCATTGGTGTGCAAACTCCTTTTCAAATACCAACTTTCAACTATTACTGAAAATAGAAGTGCTTAATCTTGTGATAAAGTTACTTTTAGAGTTTAGAGACATTTTAAATATATTTGGAACGATCTTTTTGAATCAAACAAACAGACAAAAAGTCACCTAAAGGTAGCATGTGACATAGAAAGATGGGCTAAGAGTTCACACTCTTATTTCTGTGACCTGTGTGATGATGCTTGGTGACATGAAATGACTTGTTTCAAGTATTGTTTTAATTTTTTTTTCTTACAGCATCAAACTTCTAGCTGTGCAAGAACTGCTTGACAAAGAGGCCCTGGAGAAGGTAAATATTTTGTTCTTCCTACCACACAGGACGAATTCTGCTCCCTGACCAGAGACAGCACAGACTGCAGAAGTGGTCTGCTTCTCAGTGTTCTCCACAGGCAGTGAGCCTCGCAGACTTTGAGTCAAAGCTTCCAGTCATAACGCCATTCACACTTGCAGACGCAAATTTGCTCTGTTCCTTCCAAGCTCTGCAAAAGCAGAGGCTGGCTTGTCACAAGCCAGGCCACCCTCTGAAGCTTTCTGGTGCTTATAAGCCACAGGAGCAAGAAAGAGGCCTCCCACACGCTAGCCTTCCACCTTGTCGCTTCCTTCTCTCTGCTCCATGTTTGATTACCTGAGTGTGGGGATGAAGGAACTGAGGTCCAACCACACTTGGTAACTGGCCCAAGGCAAAGGAATTGAGTGGGAGAGTGAGGATCTGAACTCCGTAGTTCCATTTCTGAAACGATAGCTTCACTGTTTAGCAGACATGGCTGTGATAGTACATCCTTTTTAGGCTGTTGCTGAAGATTGGGAAATCACCATCGCACCTGGAAGGTGATAGTGGTTCATTTCTGTCTTCCCTGCTCGAGTCAACCCTGGAACTGACAGCCTTTTGCTTGTGGGTTCGGGTTCTAGGTGTGAGGAGAAATGAGTTCAGCAATGCAGGCTAGGCAGATGCCTAGGAGGCCAGGCCCTAAAATGTCATTGTGGGACCTATTGTACTTATGCTGTACACTCCCCTAGGGCTAGCTCTGGACTCTTCCTACAAATGTAGCTTCAAGTGTTGATTGTAATCTGTAGGTTGACATAAAAGTAAGTGGTTTGAGAGATAAACATCCAGATGGTATTTATTTTAGGAATTTAAAAGGTTTGGATTACTGCTCAGTCTCTTGGTACTGAAATGAAGAAAGTCTTTAAATCAGCACCAAGTAGTACTGTGTAGGGTAGGGAGTGGCCTGGGTCTGAGGCTCCACTTGGCCCCTTTCCTATGATGGGTGAAGCAGGGACAGTGCCTCTACAGGACCTTAGAAAGGCAAGATGTGAGGCAAATGAGGTAATGTAGCCAAATGGCTCTCTGGATGCCTAAGCACTCTGCTCATATTAATTCTTAATTATTCCTATCAATTCTTCATAGACATCCAGCTATTAAGACATACTGTGATGACTATAAAAGCTATCCATGGGCCAAATGGCAGCCTTGATTGTAGATGGTAAATTAGATAAAGGTACTGAATTAACAATAACTTTTTCTGCAGCTGATGGCTTGTTTGTGATCATATAAGAGAATGGCCTGGTCCTTAGGAATCACGGGAAGGAATATAGGAACGGATCTTATCAATCATTCTAAAAGGATTCCGGAGATGGTAGAGAGAAAGATGGGGGTGGGGGTGGGGAGGATATCTATCCATATCTATCTCTATCTGTCTGTCTTTCTATCGTCTATCTATCTATATCTATCTATCTATCTATCTATCTATCTATCTATCTATCTATCTATCTATCTATCTATAGAGAGGAGATATGCAGATGGGGTAGAATACAAACCATTGAACCTTTTGTGTAAACAGGTCTGTGACTTGTTTTTATGTTCTTGAAACTGTTTAAAAGACCTACCCCATTTTTCCTTTGTAGTAGTATTCACTGCAGTTGTTTTATTTCCTGATTTTGAAAAGTTAGAAAACAATCATGCCACACATAGAGCTTCTGCATCCAGTACATCAATATAATAAAAATACAGGCACCAAAAATACCAGTTATATCTTTGAAGTGGTTACTGTCTAATTTAGAGAGACCACATAGCCAGGCCAATTCAGGGACCAAAGCTACAAAATGGATCAGAGAGGTGGTGTCAGGCTTGCTGTGACTGGCTGCCAGCCAGTGAGCCATTGTGCCGCCCTGAGAACCAAGCGTCTCTGGCTCTGCTCCAAAGCCTGCCTTCTCCTTCCTTCCTGAATTATCTTGGGTTACTTATCCTCTGTGCCTCAGGTTCCCAGCTATAAAATGAAAACCATTATCCCTGATTCATAAAGGTTTGGAAGAGAGTTAAGTGGGCAGACTAGGTAAAGGTGCTTAGTAGGACATCTGGGTCTGAGCTTCTGGATATACTGCTTCCCTCATCTGCACCTCCAGCTGTCCTCCTTGCCCTCCCTTCCTCCCTTTCATTAAGCCTGATGGTGGGTTTTTATCATCCCATCTTGACAGATGACCAGCAGAAAACTTTACAGGACCATTGCATACAGGCAGGGAATGATGGGGAACCAAGTTCTGGCAGTTCACTTCTCTCTTCTGTGCAGTTTCTGCTCATTTGCTCATTCATCCTCCAAGTGTTGAGGTTTCTGTGTGCAGGGCAAGTAGTAAACATTTTTAGAAAATCTCTGAAAAGCAGCCGGTAGTTATGCACTTGATATCTAGTTAGTTATATTTTGAGTGATACATGATATATTTTCTGAATTAGTCCTTTTTTTGTTTTTTTTTTCTTTTTTTGCAGTAAGATTGGTTCAATGATTTGTTGAAATAATATATGCTCCTTGAAGAGCCTCCTGGATGATAATTCCTTTCCACTAGGTCAAGGCTAGAGAGAAAAATGCCTAGTAAACCACGCAGGTTTGCTGGTCAAAGTATTGTCCGTGCACCAGTAGCTCTGATTAGAAATGTGGAACCTTGACCCTTGGCTCAGACCNACCGAGTCAGAGCCACATCCCACAGAAACCCCAGGTGGCTGGTGTGCATCAAAGTCCCCAAACTGTTCAGGAGAGGATCATTCACTAGCTTCACAGTGACTATTGACTAGCTCGTGATAGTCAGAAACCTATTAGAGGCCAAAGATATTGCTTTTATGTCCAGTGAAGCTCCTTTGTGAGGTACGTGCTTGTGTGTGTGTGTGTGTGTGTGTGTGGTGGGGGGAACAACTAAAAATAAGCAGACCCATCTATTTGCAATCCCCCATTGTGTGTGGCATGCACATGAGTATGCAAGCACACATTCTTGTTTAGAAGCCAGAGCAGAATGGGGGAGGGGTCTCTCTCATTGCTGTCTGCCTTATTGCCTTGGGACAGGCTCTCACTGAGTTAGAAGCTCACTGTTACTGCTAGGCTGGACAGTTAGCCAACAAGCTCCTGGGATCTGCCTGTCTTTGATGACGTGCTGGGGTTACAGACATGTGCAACCATGCCTGGCTTTTTTATGTGAATGCTAGGATTTGAACTCAAGTCTTCATGCTGGCAAAGCAAGTATTCTTACCCACCGAGCCATCTCCCCAGGCTCTTAAAACCTCATTTATAACTTACTGTCATGCTAGGAATAGTCAGAGCCAGCAAGAGCGGTCCCAGAAGTGCAGCTTGCAAGCCTCAAACCTCTTTTGCTATTGTCATGCTGGCTTCAAATGGAAACCTAGCTTTGGAGGTTATAGTCACTGAATTCCTGAGACTTCACCACGTTGGAACTGGTGACTTCCGTCCTAATAGTAGGAGCTTGTGCAAGCCTCCATCTTGGAAGGTGGTAGTGATTCTGAAAGGTGTTTTCTCTCACAGGCACTGGTAGGGTTGATCTGAACAGCAAAGGCTTGAGTTGTGTAAAACATAACACTAGAGATTGGCAGTGTTTGGAGGTCTCAGAAAAAATGAGATTTCTAACGCTCTCTCCTTTACTGTTACCCATTGTTATCATAATCTTAGTATTTTAGCTGAGGTTTTCCCGCTATCTGTAGAACCCAGAGCTGGGGCAACTTTCAGCCACACTGTGGCTCCCTGTGACTCTGGCAGCTGGTGGAAAACCCTCCTGGAGCCCGGGTCTCCTTTCTCACCTCTGATCTTGCTCTCCGTGATGTCTGCCATTCTAGAGCTGTGCTTGTCAGACTGACCCCTGGCCACACTGTACTGAGGGGACTTTTTGTCCTTTTACCCTGTCTTCTCTTTTCTCCATTTTCCTCAGTGCTCCTAACTGGGTTTGGGGCTCCTGTGACTTATCTGCCCTATTCAGCATCAAAACTAGCATGCGAACAGAGCAGTGGTTCTCAACCTCTGGGTCATGACCCCTTTGGGGTTGCATATCAGATATTTACATTACAATTCACAACAGTAGCAAAATTATAGTTATGAAGTAGTAATGAAATACTTTTATGGTTGGGTGTCATCACAATATGAGGAACTGTATTAAAGGGTCACAGTATTAGAACCATAGTGAAGCACTGTGATAGAGGAATTGTGAATGCCAGTGACCTCAGTGGATAGACTTCAAAAGTTCCTGTTTTGACTTCTTGACTTATCCCGCCCCGCACCCTGGCCCCCTGCCCTCAAATTGAGTTTGGTTTGGTTTGGTTCTCTGGAGTCAAGGTTTTACTGTGTAGCATTAACTGGCCTGGGACTACTGTATAGACCAGGCTGTCCTCAGATGTACAGTGATCATCCTGCCTCTGCCTCCGCAGTGCTGGGATTACAGGCCTGAGCCACAGCCTTAAGTTAGGGCTGTGGGTTGTGGAGAAACCCAGGGACATCTTGCAAGTCATGATTCTGAATTTTTCTTTTTTATGAACACTAAACAAGGCCTGGTTTCCAGATTAGGAACAGCAATTTGTCAGTTATTTTAAAAATAAGTTAAAAAACATAAAATTAGAAACCTAAATTTACTTGTGAAGTTTTTATTTTAAAAAATTATTAGAGCCATGAGCAGTTTATCTAATAAGTATTAAGACGTGGTATTTTTCTGAAAAAGTGTGTGTGTGCATGCGTGTGTGTGTGTGTGTGTGTGTGTGTGTGTGTGTTTCAGTGTTTCACGCCATAAAATGCTTAGGCTCCAAGAGCAGTAAGAAGGATGCTCGTCAACCGCCTGTCTATGTTCTTTGCTTTGAGTGTAGGATCTTTTGTTTTCCTGAACTCATGTCACTGGGACTTGTTTTCCAGTATTTAAAAACAGACTCATGTGTTTAAATGCAGCATTACATAAAAGGAAATAAAAACATTGGTGCAGCTTGATTTAGAGAGATTTTTTTTTTTTGAATGACTCTTTCACACAGCTTCCTGCAAGGCTGCAGACAATAGTTTGGCTAGCCATTCTGGCTAGAGATAACCTTCACCCTCGTAGTACAGAGGGCGGCCACCAGCTGACCTACTGTGATTGCTGCCCATCTTGGGCTCAGCCTCACAGGGACACAGGCCATCAGCTCCCAACTGCTGCCTGTTCTGCCCCCAGTCCTCCAGGCCGCCACTCAGACACCAGTCCTAGATAGCTGATGTCATACTCTGTCTTCTAGAGCTAGCTCCGATGGTGTAGACAGCTTGAGTCCAGGTTGGTTATTTACCAGTGAGAGGCCTGCTGGGCAGGTTATCCCACAANTTTTTGTATTTTTAACCCCTAGCATGCAAATTTACAATTTTAACTACATCATTGGATTTTCATGAGAATAAATTAATATTAATAAATGAAATAACTGGAATAACAATGCAGCAAAAGAGATCATGTATTGTAAACACCAGTGTGTCAGCATCTAATTACCCTACCACTGCCTGTGAACTGCTCTTCATTGTCCCGTTCGTCATCCTCATCTTTAGTGCTGTCTCTTCCTCTCTTGAGAAGCTTATTCAGCTTTTTTTGTTGCCGTGAGAAGATGTTAAAGAAAAAGCCATAACCCCCCTCACCTCCATTTGCCAAACTTGGACAGTAAGGTGCCCTTTGCCCCTCTCTGCTACTGCTGCCGTGAGATGTTTCTCTTAAAATACTGGCTTTGAAATGCAACTCTTTGTTTAGTTTTCTGGTAGGTGGAACAAATGCTCTCTAAGCCCCACTTTGGTGTTTTCTGTGTGTAGTAAGTGTATATTCATTTCCCCAGCAAGCCTGGGGTTGGAAAAATTAAACTTAATATAGTAGTCACTCTTCCAGTCAGACCCTAGTGCTGAACAACATTGGAATTAGAAGTTAATAGTTCCCTAGAGATCTTCAGAAGGAATAGGAGGCAAACCATTTTCATATAGATGTGCATGACTAAGCTAAAGATGCTCACTAGGCTCCTGGCAGTAACTGGTGTTTCAGACTCACTGAAATGCACTAGATAAAGCCTTGTCTTTGTTACACGCCTTCATAGTGGCTTCTGTTGCGATTTGGATTTCCATTTAAATTAGCTTGTGTGACAGTGCAGTGGCTGTCCTGTCCCTAATTGTACTTTATACCAAAAAGGGTAAAGTTATAAACTTTACACTTGAGTGGTCTGTATAGAATAAAAAAATGTTGCAACTGAGGGAGACTTTTAAAACCATGTAAACCAACCCTATATATTTTTAAGAAAGTACCCTGAGACCAAGGGTATTGAGGTGTCCCTCTCTCCTGGGGCCATAGCTGGTTTGTTGGTCAGGCAAGGACCTTTCCACCTAGTGGCCCTGCTTCCATATCCAGATGGTCACATAAGCAGTGAAGAATGTATAGAATGATGGAGCACAAGGGATAGACACACCCTGCACTTGGGCTAAGACACACCCTGCACTTGGGCTAAGACACTTTCTGGAAACTGTGTCCTTTAAAAATCCCAGCATGAGATCCTTCAGCTCTTCAGTGTTATTTTCCCCTCTCACTTAGTTCCTCATTAGTTGGAGCTTAATGTGAAGGTCATGTTGAGTGGTTGCTATTCACACATCTATGAAGGTGGCTTGTTTTCTCACTGTGTTGAGCAGAGCTGCATGTGGTCGTGATCTCATTGCCATCCTTTGCTTGGCAGGAAGCTGGCCACTTTTCTTTAAAAGGACTAGTGAGCAGACATGGGGCTCCCAGGGGAAAATGCAGTCTCTAGAGTCTGACTCTGGCAGAGGCTTGCTGTAGCTTCCACCCTCCAGGCAGCTCCACTTCCCAGACTGCACCCTGGGGTCTACCCATGAACCTCACTGCTGGGCCTTGGAGTATCTTGGTGAATTGTGGGCCAGGCTTTGTAGTCTGTTTAAAGGAAGTGGGGCTGGGGCATGCAGCTTAGTGTCAGAATGCTTGCCTATAGCATGCACATACAAGGTCTGGCTTTAATCCCCAGTAGCAGCAAAAGAGTGGAAGCAAAGAATTTGACATCCCTAAGATACTATGTATATACCCAGGGGCTTAGATGGTCTTTATATTTCCCCAAATGAAACTTTTAAAATCTCTTTAGCTTTATTAAAAGTAAGCATATACATAGCGAGAGGTTGTTTTAAATCATATTTGCAATGTTTTAAAAACAGTGTGTAAAGTTGCAGCTGCTAAATGTAGCATGCTGGTCATTTCTGTGCAGGGCAGGTGACATGAGGCTGACCCTCAAATAAACCATGTGCTATTGGCCTCAGAAATGCTCCTTCCCTTTAACCAGGGTGTGTGGGTTTTCCTGGGCATATCTCTTAAGGAAACAGTCCACGAAGATAGATGACAGTAGGCACATTGCCACATACTTTTCAATTGTGAACAATTGGATGCAGGTCAGTGTTGTAGAGGAAGGCTATCGACCATGGATGGTGGGTATCCTATGGTAGATAGGCTCCAGGGATGGGTATGTGACTACCATAAATGGGAAAGCATGTAACCTGGTAGGAATGTGATATACCTTTTACCAAGAAGGAGACTAAGCTTCTACTTGCTCTGATAACAGCCGTGTGTAAATATGTATTTTTTTCTTTCAGCCAATATTTATTGAGCCCCATCTCCTATTAGACATTGAGCTAGCGATTGTCCACATCTGTGAACAAGAAGCACCCACAGTAGCTGATAAGGAGACCACCNTTAGCTGTTACACAACTATTTAATTACACTAGTGAAACTAAAAAACTCAAAGTAGAAAAGGCTGGTTGTCAGGAAAGGGGCCCTAACCTAATGTTCTCATTGCATCCAGGAAATACGAAAAACACATAATTGGGTAGGTTGTTATTTTCCTTTGTAATATTCACTGTAATTTTCCAGGGTTGAACATTGTAAGACCCCTTTGGTAGATGCGGTGGGAGGAGCAGGAGGAAGGAACGTTGAGGAAGGAGACCCATGGTCTCTGAAGGTTGGGATGGGACACAGATATGGAGCAGCCCCTCTGAATGGCCTGGCGTCCTGCACAGTGGGTCCTGATAGACCACAGCAGCTGGCTCGTCTTCATGAAGTATTACTGAAATCCAGGCATATCCACCCATTTAACTTAGTGTCTGTGGCTTCCCTCAAGCCACAGGACAGAGTCCAGGGGTTGTAACAGAGATAGTCTATCCCGCAGACCTCAAGCTATCTGTCAGTTGGCCCTTTTTATTTACAATTTGCTGACTCCTCTTCTAGATAAGTGGTGTCCATTAAGAGTCACGTGGAAACTACAGGCTCTTACTCCAGAAAAATGCGTGTATGAACTTTTACACATGCTTGACTTCCCTTATTTCGGAGGTCTTACTATTGATGAAGGTAGGATTCATTTCTTCACACTAGATATACTGAGTCATTTCTTCTCGTCCACATGGATGTGTCTTGTAGATGTGGTTTTAATCATGGGATGAATTTGCCCAAGGCCATGGAGCACGGTGCACAAGGTCGAGGAGAGAGATTTTGTGGTCATACCTGGTCATATTTTGCACACTTTGTCCTACTGGTGCTGAAACAGCATCCTTCGGTTCCTTTCTGTGGCTTTTGGACACTCTCACAGTGGGGGCTTTATGGGTGTTACCTGGTTTTCGGAGCATCTGTGCTCCCGTTCTTACCCCATCAGACATATTTAGGGCTCCTGAAACCTGAAGCTGAAACTTGACCTGCTTTCTTCTTTGCCTCTGTCCTGTTTCTCTTTGTTGGTACTTACTCAAATAAAAGTCTCATTGCTCATAGCCAGACTTCATCCCCCTTCAGGTCTCCTTCCTACTCAGGAGCCTGGCCCTTGTTTAATAATATTAACAATCTAATAAACCATAGCTTACCTTAGCCAGTTTCGTATCTGATTCAAAGCCCTTTTAGTTGTAGCAGTTTTATTTGGGGCAGAGAGATGGCTCAGCAGGTAAAGATGTCTGTTGCCAAGTCTGATGACCTGAGTTCAGTCCCTGGAACTCACTAGTGGAGAGAACTAACTCCTGAAATTGTCTTCTGATCTCCATAAGTAAGCATGTGCACAGAAAACACACACACACACACACACACACACACACACACAGTGTACAATAAATGTTCACTTTCTATTTTTAAAGGTTATTGTTAAATTATTATGTTAAAATTTTTGTATATAATGTCTTGGGTAATTTTTGTATACCTATATTTTGGTACTGAAAATCAATTGATTTAGCTTTAAAAATATCTTTGAATTGTTTTTGTTTGGGGTATTTTGAGACAGGATCTCATGTAGCTTAGGCTGGCTTTGGATGCCTAACCTCCTACTTCTACCTCCCAAGTGCTGGGATTAGAGTCATGTGCCACTACATCTACCTTTAAAAGTGTTTTGAAGTCACAGAAATATGAATTGTCAAGAAAAGGAAATCAGTCACCCTTGGAGCAAGTGCTGACTTGTCAGCTGACTCGTTGGGGAGTTCGGTGGCTGCCATCTTCTGCCTGTCTGCTTGTATTTGGGGGCTACTCCTCTGATGGCCTAATTTGGTTTCCTGCATACTCTAAAAGTTCCGTCACTACATCTTAGTCTTTTAGTTGATTCTAGGTTTATAGAGGAAATGAATAGAGATTGTGTACATGTGGATCATAGATGTAGGCAGAGGCTATGGCTGGGTCTATAAAAAAAAAGAACAGAGGCCAATTCAGTCATCAGAGAGGCCTGGCCCATTGGAAGTTGTTCAAGTCTAAATGTGCACAGGAGAACTAGCTTTATTTTTGCCTTAAGAAGTCAGTCCTCTGTGTTTTACTAAGACTTATGTTTCCACCAACTGAGAGAGTTTTGCTGGCCTGTCACAGTGGCTCATGACTTTGTGAAGTTCCTAGCCCATGTGCTACAACTTTTTTCTGTGCTGGCTTGCCCACCTTGAGATGCCTTCCCCCCTCTGCTGTCTGCAGTCTGCACTTCTGATCATGGTTGTGTAGCTTATATCAGAATAACCTTCCCTCAGCTAACAATATAAACTGGGTAAGAGGTCCTCAGGTATTGCAAGGTTCCAAAGGGCAGCCAAAGCAGGCAGAAACTACAGGAGCTACAAGTGAGGGGGGAATCTGCACCGAGTGAGGTCCATTTCCGTGTGCCTTGTCCTAGCTCCCCAGAAATGGGAAGCCGCAGCCCTGGCAGAAGGTGAGGTTTGCAGAGGAGTAGGAAATGCTACTCCTCTGATTTTCTCTGGTGTTTTCTGTCATCTGATATTACTGCTTTCTTCTTGCATTTGCTTTAGCTTACTCTTGCTTTGGAAGCTTAGATTATTAATTTGAACTCATTTTTCTTTACCGATGTCAAAAGGCCCCCAATTGTAAATTGATCTTTAATGTTGCCATAGACAAGTTCCTTATACTTTAGCATATTGCATCTTCAGTTTTATCCATGCATTTATCCATACATTCCCTTGTGATTTCGTTTTTAACCTTTTGATATTTCCAAATGAATTTCCACACATTTGTAAATTCTCTAAACTTATTTTTCTTATTAATTTCTTGCCTTATTTCATCTTGTTGTAGTCAAGTAACATCTTTTCTTTGACTTCCGTGTTTGTAAATGTGTCGATACGTTTCCTGGCCCAGTGTATGATCTGTGCTCCCCTGTGCACATCAGAAAGTGTGTATTACTAGATGTTTGCAGTGACTCTATGCCTTGTCAGTTTGTGTTTTTGATTTCTGTTATGACCTTGCCAATCACCTGTCTAGTCAAACCATCCATTTAACTGTTGTTGGTGAATTCTGTCAGTTCTTGGTTTGAGTATTTGGGGCCCTGTTATTAGGTTTATAATGATTATATCATTCTGATCACTTGGTGCTTTTATTATACATTGTCCCTTATCATCTCTAATTCTTAGTAATATTTTTGTTTTAAAATAAATTCTTTCTTTCCTTTTCTTTTTTCTTTCTTTTTTTTTTGTTTTTCAAGACAGGGTTTCTCTGTGTAGCCCTGGCTGTCCAGGAACTCTCTCTGTAGACCAGGGTGGCCTCTAACTCAGAGATCTGCCTGCCTCTGCCTCCTGAGTGCTAGATTAAAGGTGTACACCACCACACATGGCTCTAGTCCATTTTTCTGACCTTAATATAGTTCTTCTTTGCATGGTATACACTGTTTTTGCTATCACTTTCAACTTAGGTCTTTGAGTGTCAGTTGTTACTCTTATGTGCTGCATATAGTTGAGTCTTGATTTTTATATAGCTCTATTGTGTTCACTTTTTAATCCGTTCACAGTTAGTATTATGAATGCTGCGGTTGAGTGTGCAGCCCCATTTCACCCTGGGTTGTCGTGTCTTTACTCTTTTGTTGTTGTCCCGCACTACTTCACTCTTGAATATAAGCAAATATTTTTCCTTTATTTCACTTTTTTACTTACTGATTTTTTTGAGAAAGGGTCTCATTATGTAGCCCAGACTAGCCCTGAACTTGTGGCAATCCTCCTGCTCTAGCCTCCTGAGTGAAAGGATTATAGGCATAAGCCACCACATCCAGCTTGAGTAAATATTTATAGTGTAGCATTTTAACTTCTTTAATCCTTTTTTTTCCACATACATTTTTGTGTTCTTAGTGGTTGTTTCAGGATTTGTCATAATACCTTAATTTACAAAGTTACAATAACTGCTTCCAAATGTCTGCCTGCAGTCTCGGATTTATGCTTCCAGTTCCAGTAAGCTGTAGAAACATTTGTGGTCTAAACTCCATTCCACCCTCCCCTTTTATGCTAGGGTTACACATATTAATATATATTTTACAGACTGACTATGCATTGTTGTAATGTTTTTATATTTTTGTGTCTTTTAAATAAAGTAAGTGGTAGAACAAGCAATTTACTTGTAGATTAGCTATGAGGATCCTCACTTATAATCATGCCTGATTATTTGTGCCTTTAGATTTGAGTTACCACTTGGTGTGATTTCCTTATTCCAGAACATCATCATTTCTTCCTAGCTCCTTTCAACTTTATTGATATAAATGTATTGCATTTTTACACACTCTAGTCCCACCAATACAATTATATGTATGGGGTTGAAATCAGAACCGTGTCCATGCTGAGTGCTCTGTCCACCTGAGCCACACCCCCAATCCCTACAATTGCTTCTTAAATGAGCTAATGAAAGAGTAGAAATAGGATTCCATAACAGCGACTACAGTTGCTTTTAAGGGTGTTGGTCTTTTTTCTTAAGGTTTCCAATCAGTGTGAGGTCACTTGCTTTTAACCTAAATAACTTATTGATTTTTAAATTATTAAAATATGATTATATCATTTCCCCCTTTCCTTTTCCTCCCTCCAACCCTACCCATCCCCTTTCTCTTAAATTCATGGCTCCTTTTTCTTTGATTATTATTGTTTTATATATAT
>LZPO01017344.1:10422-32685 GCA_001675575.1 Neotoma lepida | reverse complement strand
AGTCTATTGATGTAATTCATAGGAAACAGCCTAGAAAGAATTTACTAGAAATGTTAGCATTGGTGGTCTTTGCACAGTGATATTGCACATATTTTTTCTGTCTTTGCTTTATAAACTAACTGAGCTTATATTATTTATGCCAGCCATTAGCCTCAATTTAATGAAAACAAAACAAAGCAAATGAACACAAGATTGCCATCAGATCTCAGCTACCACGTAAGATGGAGTCCTAGCACCCGACGACCTCGGGAGAGAAAAGGAAGTTTTGGAACTGTTTCTGAAAAGTAGAAATAAATGCTGACGACACAATGACAAGCAATTCGAAATATAAAATCCATAAGGAGTTCTCTTACCCACATTCCTAACTTTACTTCAATCTCTATGAAATCTGTTGCTTTTGAAAAAAACTATCCTTAAAATACTTTGTGTGTGTGTGGTGGGGGGAGGTGTGAGTGTCCTTCCTCAGTGCACATTACTGTCTCGTGTCTGATGTCTTTTGAGAATATGGAGAGATTACCAGCCAGCAGCCGTTGGAGACAGGTTGTGTGCAAACAAGTTAATAATTAAATCGTTATGGGGCTGCTTGTTCCTTATCTTCCTCTGTGGAGTAAGGATGCTTAGACAAGGATGGGCATCCATCTTGAACTTCCTTTTGGTCCCTGTGGAAAGAGGAGCTGAGGACCTGCCCTCATAGTGGCATGTGAAGGATCTGACAGTTATGGTTTCTCTGGACAGAGGAGAGCAGGGCAGAGCCTTTAGAGCAGGGGTCCCTTGGCCAGGAGGCACAGAATGGTCATGGTCCCCACCAGAGGGAAGGCTGACCTGTGGCCTGGNNTTCANAGGGNGTTGGCTATCATTGGCAAAGCTGACTTCAGCAGGGCAGTTTCTCTTTAGGCTTCAGTTCCAGAGAACTAACAAGTTGCAGCCTGAATGGACATTGCATGAAGGCAGGCAAACATTGTTGTCTGGGGTACTTGGCTAATGTTTTCTGAGTGCTTTGGAGCAATANAGGTGGCCAATCCTGGCTTTTCATGTTGGCCCTCTTATAGGCAGTGATTGACCCAGCCATGTCAACTCTCTGAGCTGAATGAGAGTATCATTGTCTACCTAGAGGGACTGGTGCTATGACACATTGGGAAAAACGTGCCGATGTTTGTGAAGTGCCTGCCCTGTACGAGACTCCTAGGAAATGTTTCTCTTCCCTTCCTGTGCTTCTTCCTGCTCGCTCTTTTTTTTTTTTAANAGAAGCACACCTGGTTGTAGATGATCAGGTACTTGAGTGTTCTTATTATTGGATTTACTTGGATTTAGCCCATAAGGATCCCTATCTATTATTAAAAGTAAGCTTTTATTCTAAGCATTTTAGTAAGGGGGGCTTGATGTGGGGATAAGGAGGCATTGAGGAAAGCTGGTATAGACCCTTTTGGGGGTGAACCAAGCCACTGGAAAGTTGGCCCCAGTATCCTGACAGTGACATCACCTTCTACCTAGCGTCTTTCTCTGCTATTGGAAAAAGCCAGTTGCTCACTGNGTCTCTGAGTAGCAGGGACTGAAGTGGATTCCTCTGCTCTTGCCACAGGCCCCAGGCTCTCTGGGCACAGATCCTAGAGGCAGTGCTATGGNAGTAGTATGTGTGGGTTTCAGAGATGCCTTGGAGCCTGGCACCTGTGTCTGCATTTGAGTTGAGGCAGCTGCAGTTTGGCTGTGTGGGAAGACAGTGCTCATCCTCAAACAATATAGGCCAGGGAGTCTTTTCCTTCTATAAANGTTTTGGGAAAAGGGGGCNGTGTGAAGATCTTCTTTGCTTTGCTCTCTGACAGTGTTGCTTGCATTCTGCCTGAGGCCTGTCTCTTCCTAGAGATGTGCCAGGGCTGTTAAGGCTGCAAATCATCACCAAAGACATAGCTCCCAGTAGAACTGAGCTCTTTCTGCCTCACAGGTAATATGGCCTTTCAAAGTCTTGAGAATTTAGAGAAACTTTACAATAGGCTTGTTGTGTTTAGAAGANGGTCAAACATAGTTACTATTTAGTTTATACTTAATGCAATTAGCGTTTGCNTAGTTTTCTTATGCCACAGGCTGATGCTTTTGATGTGCCTTGGCCATTCATTCCTTTGCCCNCCGTGTGAGGGCTTCTGGTTTCTAATATCATCTGTCATGTCCTGTACGCAAAACATTCTGATAAGGATAAGCCCTTACTCCTCACTAACATTTCTGCAAGCATTGCCTTTGTCCTTGGCCGTGTTGTATCATATTCAGATAAAAGTTGAGTCTCTTGACCTTGCATGACCTGACATTGGGCTTCTTCTCTTTGGGGCGACAATATATCTTTATAAGGAGAAAACACCTACTGCATCCACCGAAATAGATCAGATTTTCAGGGGCCACACTGAAAACACAGAGGAAATTGGTCTCATCATATGGGAAACTCATTGTCAAAGGGAAGTCACGTCCAAAATGAGGAAAGCAAATGAAATACCAACCTAGGAAAACAACCTCATCTGGAAATCTGAACCCGAGGTTTCATCCTGGAGCCGCCCCTCCCCATCCTTCCAGGAAGCAGGATGAAGTGGCTGTGTGGTGTTGGCTTTAAAGCACCTGCCTGCCGGTTCTCTACATCTGCCTTCAATTAACTGTGCAGTCACGGTTAGCAATGCATCTTTATAAACTGATCACAGAGCCAGGGTTCTCTTCAACTTGACTAGAAAAGGAAGCTTGAATCCTAGAGGGTTGGGCCACAGTTGCCATTCCTATCTCTCGATCATGGCCTGTGGAATTAAGGAATTTTCTTTTTAGAAAGGGGAGGAGGTCGAAGTAAAGAAAAAGTGCAAAGGTCCATGAGGAAAAGCAGTTGTTGCACNTTTTNGGGCCCTTTGGTCACTGCAGAGAGAAGCAGTCAGCTGGTCCAGGGCAGAGCCAGCATGCAGCAAGCACAGAGGTCGCAGTCACAACTAGTCTTTTATCTTGGCATTTCCCAATGTCAGTGTCCTGGGCACCATTAAGATGTTTAACTTGGAGACTCCTGTTGCCAAGACCTACGGTGGGATGGTGATCAAGCAATTCCCNCCACTTCTTCATTATTAGTTATATTAGTCAGTTTTCTGTGNTCGTGACAAATATTTTGGCTCATGGTTTTAGCCATTTCATTTCATGGTCAGTTGGCTGTGCTGCCTTTGGGCCTATGCAAGGTGGAATATGATGGTAGAGGAAGCTACTCACCTCCTAGAAGCCAGGAAGCAACAAGAAGAGGCCACAGTTCCAATAGCCTTTTCAGAAACATGACCCCAGGAACCTAACATCCTCCTGTTAGCCCCCACAGTTAGAAGATTCTGCCACCTCCCCATAGAGCCACCTTTGGTAGCAGGGGGTAGGAGGTCGGGTAGGGGGTGGTGGTGGTGGTAGANCGAGGCTTTGATACATAGGCTTTGCGGACATTTTATATCCACATTATAACACCAATCACCTTTCTGGTCACTGGCTGTGGAGTNAATGTTAAAAATCATTTTCCCCTTTGGGGCTGATGCTATGATGATCATGTCCCTGATCATCCTTGTAACTCAGGCTGGGAGAGAGGNGAGGGTGGACCCCATTGANTTACTCATAACAAGCACTGCTGCANGCCTGCTGTGTGCCTTGCTGGCTCCNTTCCAATGTCATGTTGTGATCTCATGGATCAGCTNCAGAGAGCCACAGNGCAGATGCTTTCAAGGTNTGCAGTTGAAAAGCTAAAGTGGTTTTTGTTNTCAATAATGAAAGCCGTCTTCCCAGACAGTGAGTAGTGGAAATAGGAAGGCTGGGCCCCACAGCATCTGGCCAGCTTGTCTGAGCCTCTCAAACCTAAGAATTGCGTGGGGAAATGGGTCACAACTTTCAACCTTAGCGTTAACCTCAGAGGTTCAGTCAATGAGGAGCAGGGTTTAATAATTAACTATAGGAAGAACAAGAAGCAAGGGATGGTATAAGCCTGGAGAGACACCTGAAGATAGACAGGTAAAGATGAAAGAGATTCCACTCCATGACGTTGCCTTCCATCCTCTACACGTGTCCTGGCATACCCCTACCACACCCCATAATAATACTAAATAGTTAACTTACAAAAAAGCAGGAGCCAGCTCAGTTCTAATTTAGGTTGATAATCAGTTAACCATCAGAGNTTGAGAAATATGAGGGAGCATGGTATATTGGTATTAGGGCTGAAAAAAATTGGAATTACAGGGACATCTTTTTTTGTTGTTGCTGTATAACACACACATTTCTTCTGCCATTCCTGCCATTTTGGCTNTTTTGTCTTGGTGACCCAATTGGAGCTCATGAGACTATTATTTCTTCTTTTTGGTTAAGTGGGTAAAACAGAATATTTAAGAATCAGCTGACTTAAATAAAACAATTTTAGGCACAGTCCAGGTTGAGAGTACTTACAAGATGCTTCTCGGTCCCACGGTGTGTATTCATTATACATGGCCCTGGATTACATAAAGATATTTTCATATGAATATATAATGTCCTTTCAGCATATTCATGTCCCCTACCCATGCCTTTCCCTTCCTGTTAGCCCCCCTTACTCCTGTAGATAGCTTTGATTCTACTTTAATATCATGTACATACATGATTTTACATGTCTATAAAATTTAGAGCCACAAATGAGGAAAAAAAAAAAACATGACACATGTTTTCCTGAGACTGACTTAATTCACTTAATGTGATTATCTCCAATTGTGTCCATTTTCCTGCAAATTATAGAATTTTGTTCTTTATAACTGCAAAGAACTCCATTCTGCGTATTCAACACACTTTCTGAAGATGCTTTTACTTTCCAAGGACTCTGTAGAGAGGGCCTGGCCTCAGCCCCTCTGACCTTAACACACACTGACCCTCAGGCAAGAGACTTATCTCCAGACCCTCCCTTGCAGTTCGAAGTTTTTCTGTGTCTCTCCCAGTCCTGCAGCCCCTCAGACCCAAATAAACACACAGAGGCCTATATTATTTTTAACTATATGGTCTATGGCAGGCCTCTTGTTAGCTAGCTCTTATATCTAAAATTAACCCGTTTCTATAAATCTATATTTTGCCATGTGGTTTGTGGCCTTTCAGTACCTTCACATCTTGCTTCTTCTAGTAGAGTCTCCTCTCTGTCTTTGTCCTTCCTCTCACTCTAGTTAGAATGTCCCGCCTAATCTTATTCTGCCTCACCATTGGCCAAACAGCTCTATTTATCAACCAATCAGAGCAACACATATTCACAGCATACAGAACGACATCCCCATCACTCCGTCTAACACTTGCGGCTATGAACAATTGTGAACTTAAACCCACGCTTCCCCTGTGTGTGGGTGCTTTTGCTCATGAACTACTGTGAGCTGTGTAGAGACAGCAAAGATGTTCTGTACTGGGGCATCTGCCAGAGTGGGGCCAATAGGAAGACAGNCATGCTGATTCCTTACAGCTTTCCCAGCTCACAACNCATCCTGGGAGCCTGTGGACTTGGATGCGACCTGTCTCTGGAGCCTGCTGAGGGTTGTGCTGCTGGTCCGTGGACCTCACTTTGATCAGCAAGGACCTAAGAGGTGTCCTACTGTGTAGGCTGGCTGTGAACTNTAATTGCAGTCATCTCTCTTTATAAACAGATAGTTCTTTCTTCCAGTCAAAGAAACAGAAGAGATTCCTACCTCTTACTTAACTCTGATCTGAAAAGTCAGGAAGTCATCAGTATATCGCCTCAGTTTCTTATTATTTGTCTTCAGTATAATAAGAAATACGGAAGAGGGCAGAACAAGGAGTAATGTGTTGTATGGGCTGAAATGTGACAAGGTCCAGGCATTTAGGTGGCTCACAGCGATGATGCCTCCTTTAGGACTTCTAGAGTTTACCAATGACTAAAAGAGTTTTACATATGAACTAACAAAAACATGATATCTTTCCATAGATCACAGCTGCGTTTCTAGGAGTGTTTCATTTCCCAGCTGTATTAGTTACCTTTCTCGTTACTGGGACATTACATGAGAGAAGCAACCTGAAGAAGGAAGGATTGTGTTTGTCTCATGGTTTGAGAGTAAACAATTGCCTTGTAGCGTAGGTTGGCCTGAAAATCGGTGTCCTTCTGCCCCTGAGTGCTGGGATTATAGACATGCGCCACCATACCATGTCTTGCCTGAGCTTTGAGTTGTACTCCTGAACCCCTCTTTAATATTGTCACGTAAGGTCATCCAGTCCCATGCCAGTGTCTACTCTGTTGTCCCTGAGGAGCTCCTTCCTCCCCTCCCAGCCCGTGTGTCACTGTGTCCTTTGCACACATCATGGCAGGGCAGGCATGGCAGCAGCTGGTCACGTCGTAGCTACAGTCAGGAATCAGAGTGGGGGATGCCAATGCTTGGCTTGCATTTTCCCTTTGAATTCAGTCTAGGACCCCAGGCCAGCAAATGATGCCACTGACAGCTAGGGTGGATCTTCCCACCTCAGTTAATCTAATCCTGGAGTTCCAACACATGTGCCCAGGAGCTTATCTCTCAGGTGACTTGAGAACCTGTCAAGTTTACAATTATAGCACACTAACAGAGGATGGTTCTTAGCCAAGAGGACTCACCCCATCTCTCCTCCCTACCTGCCGAGAATAGCACTACCCTGTGCAGCAGGCAGTGTTGATAGTAAAACCAATAAAAGTTGCTGTTGACAGAGCTCTTGGGTGGACACTTCCCAGACACCTAGCAGCACAGACTATACCTGTGTGCCAAATACCTGGTTAAAATTGAGGTAGTTACCGATGTAGGAACTTCCAAGAAGAATCCTGTTTGTCTGGCATGGGTTTGGAGATTACGGTCCACTTAAATTTTCCACTCACTAGCAAACAGGCTTCTGTGCCAGGGAAGAGTTTACAAAGGCACAGACCGTGCCCTGACAGAGCCCACTGGTGGAGAAACACAGACATTTAGATGACTATAACAACAACTCCCATATAAAGTCAACTTCCCAGGTTCCCTCCACCACCTGGTTCATTTTCTCTGTAGCACTTACTGTGACTTACTTTGACTGAGTTCTTGCTTGTGTCTCATCTTCTCTGTCACAGCATAAGCAAAGTCCAGAACTTTTGAGTCTGCCTCTTGGCCATCAGTTGTGNNGTGATGTGCTGCCCAGAGGGTGTGAAGGGAGCTTCCCCCAGCTGAGGTGCTCTGTAGGGCTGTCCGCAGNNCTGCAGAGTCCAGGGTTGATGCTTAGGCCACCCGAGGCAGCCATAGCTCTTCTCAATCCTAATTACTCTAAGAGCTGTTACAAGGTGGATCACTGGGCCCCATGCAGGAGTTTCTGATCCAGCAGACCTACAATGTGGTCAGAGAATTTCTAGGAACTTCCAGGTGATGGTGATGCCGCTGTTCCTCAGACCANTCAGAAGAACTGTAGGGTGGGGCCTCCATGTGCTCCACTGTATCTGGTGGATGGACTGAGGTGGGTAATGACGGGCTCAGAAGCTCCATAGAAGCCATGCAATGTCCCCATGAAGGAGACTGGGATCTGAATGGGGCCCCAACAGTGGGACTGGAAGCAAAAGAGACTTCACACACAGGTGACAGCAGAATCACCGGGCTTGGGAGAGATGGGATCAGGGAGGATGAGGAGTAATTGGAGCACTTAGGAGGAAAGGAATACAGAGAACCCAGAGACNCAGACTGGGAAGGGGAAGAAGGTGGCCGTTGGGGCAAGAGAAAGTAGATGCTTAAGCAGGGCTGGAGGATTCTACTTGAATGTGAAAGAGCCTAGAGTTAGCAGTGCGACTCAGCTCGGGCAAGGCCTGAAGTGATGCCACACACCTGTGTGCCACGTATCAGAGGCAGAGGCAGAAGGATGATTCAGGCCAGCCTTGGCTGTATTGTAAGACCATGTCTCAAAATGCAGAGTTATCAGCAACAGCAGAAAACCCTAGGAGATAATTTTGAACCAGAGTGACAGATTTTGGTGCCTTCCAGATGGTGGTTTAAGCTGACACTATGGGGCTAGATAGGCCTGATGAAAAGCAGCTCGGTAGAGCAGAAGTATATGGCACTTAGAAGAGTATGGACTGGAGAGATGGCTCGGTGGGTAGGAGCACTTGTTGTGCAGACATGAAGACCTGAGTTCAGATCAGCATCCATACAAAGCAGTGGTCATGGCCATGTGTGTACCTATAACCCAACCCTGTGGAGGACAGAGGCAGGAGGATTGCTAAGGCTTGCTGGTTGCCAGCCTAGCTGGGGGCCCAATAAGAGACCCTGTCTCAAAGGAGTAAGACCAGATGCTGTCCTTTGGAATCCTCATGAATATGCATGGATGTGTGCATTCCCTCACACCCATGCATACACCACACAGACACAGACACAGACACACACACACAGACACAGACACACACACAGGAAAAAAGCCAGTCAAGAACACTCTTTGTGTGGGGATCAGGTGAACAGAGAGAAGTGAGTTGTGTGCTGCAAGATGTGTCAAGGGACAGAAGGGTGTCACCAGGGAGGGACAGCACCAAATGGTAGAGCATCTTGGAAACTGGCCCCAAGTCTGACAAATACTGGGATTACTTGAAAGACGCACCCCCAGAGGAGTATGTCATAGCAGCTGGTCTTTGGACGGGGCAGTCAGTCCCTTTTCAACTCCTCTGAGCAGTTGTTGTTTGCCTCAGTGACAAGCCGTGCTGTTCCCTTGACACAGAATGTGCATAAAGCAAGTTCTGAGCCAGCACTTAGGAGCTGCGGCAAGAGGATTGTGACTTTAAAGCTGGATAGGCCACATGGTGAGATTTTATCTCAGAAGAAGAAGAGAAATAGAAGTAGCCATGCAGACTGTATTCATACACACAGGCTGTGGTAGCCACCCGGGACAGAGGAGAAACAGACAGAATAGTTTGCTAGTTCAGAATTAAGTTGGGGTCATTTTTGCCCCCTCTAAACAAAGACACACCTTTGGGTTTGATCCGCATCCAGTGCTCCTGGGACCTTGTATCCACTGGTGTCACAATCTGCAGAGGGATCTGACAGATCTTTCTGAAATGCTTAGGCTAGAATGATACAGAGAATCCATTTTTTTTTTTTTTAACAGAGGATCCTCAGGTGATGATGGCTTGTCAGATGATAAATAGTTGCCTTCTAATTTGTGATGTTAGTTTAGTTGTGTGGATCTTTGTAAACCCTCTTTTTTTGCTTTGTTAAATTTTTATGTCTTTATTTTGCAGTAGACAAACTATGCATTGCCATCCCTGGTCTTTGAGAATACAGGGTTGAAGGTCAGAAGGTCTTTAACTGTTGTGTGGTGACTCAGCATCATCTGTGTCTAGTTTCTAAGGATGCCGTGTACAGGGACACAGACACACTGACCTGTGTTCTGTCTTTACAGTTCTGTACAGAGCTAAACCAGCCGATCCTGCCCAACATCCGGAAGTGGAAGGGGTCCCGAGGATGCTGGAGGTCTGTGATTGCTGAGAAGCCTTCAAGTCAGCTTCAGAAGGTACCCCTCCCTGCACAACTGCCCTGTGTGTTTTTGTATTTAAATACAAAAATCAAGGGCAATTTAAATTTTCCTTTTTCAACATCCTTGGTCCTGTTTCACATATCTGCCCTAACTTTTAATCATTTCTAATTCCCTAGGCCTCACTTCATATTTTGATCAGGGATATATTCCTGCCCAGATAGAAATGGAAGCTTAGCATCTTGGGAAGAGAATTCCTTTCTGGGGACAAAGCATCTCTGCATTTGTCTGTATGTCTGTCCTTTGTCCTTATAATCCCTGCGTCACAGCTCTGTTCCCTGCTGTCTTATAAAGCTCACTATTCACTGGCTGAGAATTCACGACCACCACAGTTCACACAGGAAGCTTTGCTTTCTGAGGTGGAACTTAGGTGCCTGGAGGAGCTGTGTTGAGATTTCCTTCTCTGTTGTCCCTGAAGGGATGGGTGAATCTGCATATGAGCATTTTCATTCTCACATATATTCATGCCTGAACTACCCACCTTGGAATATTTATATCATCAGGCTCTTTGGTTTTGGGTGTTTGGGGGACTGCTGGGGAGTAGAGGTTGCCAACAAGTGTTCCTCCTTTGATTTCCACCTTTTACTTNNCTAGACAAGATCTCTCAATAAACTGGAAGCTCAGAGATTCAGATTGGCTAGTCAGTGAGCTTCAGGGATCCACTCTCTCTGCCTTCTCCCCCAGTGCTGGGGTTACAGGCCACTGTACCCAGCTTTTTAGGTGGGTTCTGGACTCTGAGCTCAGGTCCCTATACTTGTGTGATGGGAACTCTACTGACTGAGCCATCTCCCTAGCCTAGGTTCTTAGATTTTTAAGAATATTTCTTATAATCACTTGAATTGCAAAATCATCTGTATAATTTTTGCACAAATGCAGATATTTTTAAGGTTCTCATATGCCCCATCTGCTTACAACATTACGAGTTGTATTTACATGATGGATGCTTGTAATCTGGGCTTTTAAATCATCAGTGTAGACTGGATTAAAGTCATCTATCCATTTATTAGTATTGACTGTAAGCCCCTTCTCTTTTCAGTGACTACTGAAAACTGTGCATGTAACTCCTTTCTCTGGGTTTGCTCTTTTGGTGATGGAAACAGTCTTGCAGTGGACAGTGAGTTCACAGTGGGTTGAAAGGAACTCATGTGGGATGCATCTGGTTTTCAGAATGNAGCCCAGGGCCCTTCCTTTCCGTCTACACAAAAAAATAATGCCACTTTGTGTAGANGAAAGTTTGTTGGTCCCGCCCGGCTCCTGCTGCCGCGTAGACCCAAGTAAACACNCAGAGGCTTATATCATTTTTAAACTATGGCCATGACAGGCTTCTTGCTAGCTAGCTCTTACATCTTAAATTAACCCATTTTATAAATCTATGTCGCCATGTGTTCCACGTGGTTTTACCTGTGTGCCGTTACATGTTGTTTTCTAGATGGCAGAATGGCNTCTGCCCAGCTCTGCTTTTTCCCTCTCTCCCCCTAGTTCAAATGTTCCGCCAAACCTTATTCTGTCCCACCATTGGCCAAACAGTTTTATTTATCATCCAATCAGAGCAACATATTTTTAGAAAGACATTCCCATCAACTTTGCTTATTTCTTTTTATTTAAACATTTTACATGGATATCAGTGTGTAAAAATTCATGTGACTCTTAGAGTCTATTCATCTTCATTCATTCATTCATTCATTCATTCAACAAATCATTCATGAGAGGTTATTCATGTATATGTGAGAAAAATAGACCCAGCAACTGAGCCCTATCTGTGACTACTCTTTATAAGAACTGCTGGGTATCCCAGCCCCTTTCACTAAGTTTATAGCCATTTAACAAACAAGTCATCTCATGNTCCTTTAGGAGGGGAGCTGAGGCTGTCAGAGTGCAGTCACTGAGGGCTTATTTCATCTGTACCATGGAGCAGTAGCCCCTTCCTCATTTCCCAGGACAGCCCCAGTATAAGAGGAGATAGTGAGTGTTGGGGTGTCTCAGTGATAGAGCACAGACCTGGGCTTGGTGGGATGTCCCTTAGGTGATGGTGGCTTTGGACTGGGATCCCTGCCAGCNTCAGGCTGCAGCCATGAACATGGATATGTACTGAACAGCTGTTGTCTCTCTGAGCCCTAGAGTCATATCCAGGTACCAACTGGAGGGACAGTTTACAATGAGAAAGCAGAGAGACATAGGAAGAAATGATTTTCCCCAAAGCAGGCCCCTGTGATTGGAAGTGGCAACCTATCCTGAGTCCAACGAGCTATCTCTGGCATAAGTGCTTTTCTATGGCTGTGGCTATCTTGACCACCTAAGACATATTTGGGAAGGGTGCCTGGGAGAGGGTCAGAGCCACAGTGAGAAGGAAAAAGTGTAGGGATGAGAAAGGTCCCNAGAAGCTGGGCATGTATTAATCAGGCCTGAGGAATGGCATNGGAGAGGAGTCCTCCNAGGAGACCCCCTCCTTCCATATCCTGGAGGATTGTGGGGCTGGGGTGGTTTTCAGGCAGATGACATGAGTGATGCCCGAGGAAGCTTGCTCTGGAACTTCTCCTTGGGGAACAGTAAACAAAATAACAGCTTCAACTCCAGAGCCCACCATAGTGACTTCATTCTCTCTGTCTTCATGAGTCTTAGTCACCCTGAGGGCCTTGCCTGGTTCCCATGGTTCCCAGACACAGCTGACTGAGATCCAAGTGTGACCATACTTAAACTAGTGTGTGCTTTGGTGATGGGCGAGGAGATCTTGCACAACATAAAAGACTCACNTTCACGTTCCCCCTCCTGTCCTAAACACACCTGTTCAATGGAGGTGTGCCTGTCAAATGTCTATCTGGGATATGAGACGAAAATATAAGTATGACAGCAGCTGCTNAGAGGTGGCCAGGGTTACTTCAGCAAAGAGGAGAGGTGACAAGTGCTGCTGGCTTGCTTGGCGGCCTGTTGATCTGTCCCTGGTGTCAGACACTTACAAATGCNCTGGTGGCCAGCAGTGGCTCAGCTGGAGTAAGCCGACAGACTGACGCTTTTCATGTTCTATAAGGCCCCAGAAGCAGTGGCAGAAGCAGACAGCATGGAAGTTTACTTCTCTGATTCCCAGAGCGAGAAGGGGGCCCAGAACCGAGCCCACTACACCCCAAGTTTGTCTGCACCTCCCCATAGGGGCCTCCGACCCAGGCTTTAGACCTGTGTGCATTCCTGCCCATCTGCCGAGGGCCCTTGTTCAATTTCAAGTCACTATCACCATAAGCACTGACTTCTGTTCACCCAGCAAATACNGACTGAGAAGTGACTAGGTGCTAGGCACCATTTGTGTAAGCAGTCACTTATCAACAAGCCATACCTGNCCCTCAGAGTCTTATCCTTGAACCCTCATATTGGTACTTANGCTGTAGGGTTTAGTGAAGTTACTCAAGTTACAGCAGTGGCCTCGTCTGTCAAATGGAGATGTAAGCTGTTGCCTCGTGGCATGTGATGGTTCAAAAAGTGATTCTGGCCTGGTCTATGCCTCCCTCACATCCTTCCATAAAGGGAAGATCCAGGCAACCTTGGCCATGAATAAAACTCTGCAATGGGCACTGATGCTAGGTGCCTGTGGCTTAGAGGTGTGTTCTTCATTATAGAAACATCCTTTGTGAGCAACCTTGAGAAGCAGAGCCTGCTTCTCTGTGTCTGCCCCCTCTGCCCTTCCCTATGCTGTGTGCCTGTTCAAATTAGGAACCTGATACCAATCCCGTTTCCATCTGTACTGCAGGGTCCCTGCTACTCTGGATTCCTGTGGGACACAGCAGCCAGTGTGGAACTGAGGGACATCCCTGGGCAGGAGAACTCACCCAGCAATGGTCATGGGAAGGCCNTGGGTCCGAATCCATTCCTCGCCAGGTTCAAGGTATTTGCTTCTGTCATTTCAGAAATCTGGTTCTTTCCAAAGGGGAAGTCTTTGTAACACTGTGACCCAGAGAAGTCACATCTTTCTCACTTGATTTTTTTTTTCTCTTAGAGTAGGATCAGTACCTATTCTGGAAGTTCTCCCAGTAGGTGACCTTCTGCAGGTTAGGAGTGAAGGGATTTTTGAGGGAATCTTAGCCCCAGAGAAATCTAACCCATGGCAAGAAGGAAGACAGTCACCTGGGAGGAGTGGTAAACCCTTGTTGTCTCAGCAGAAGGATTGCTTGAGCCCAGGAGTTCAAGACCATCCTAGGTAACATAGCAAAGCCCCTTCTCAAAAATAGGTAGGTAGNTAGATAGATAGATAGATAGATAGATAGATAGATAGATAGATAGATAGATNGATNGATAGANAGACAGACAGACAAATAGACAGACAGATAGATGAGAAGAAAGAAAAGTGGAAAACTAATTCATATGGCTGTTCCCAAACATGATAGATAGCAATCACCTTTCTTAAAATCAGGCATTCCTCAGGCTTAGCCCTTCTGGGATAGGGTCCAGACTGTTTTAAAAAGTATATGCAGTGGTCCTAACTGCCTGGTACTAGTTAGTGTGTACAGTGGTATCCTACCTGCCTGGTACTACTTAGTGTGTACAGTGGTCCTACCTGCCTGGCACTAGTTACTGGGGAANTTCAGAATGGCCACATTTGGCAGAGCTGCTCTAAGGAACCCCTCCTTTTCAACTGCCCCTCAGGCCTCATTGTTTAGATGTCAGGAAGAAGGGGCCCATTGAAGGCTTGTGGGATTGGAGGTGGGATCCAGAAGGAGTTCTGGACTGAAGGACCCCTGTCATTGGCGTCTCCATATATATCCTTGCCCATGAAGAAGCCATGTCTGCCATGTCTGGGAGCAGCTAGGCAGGTGGATCTGAGTGCCATCCTTCAGTGGGCTGCATGCCTCTGGGGAGTGTTCCTGAATAGCAAAATGCTTTGATGCTGGACAGCACAAGGGAGAGGAAGCCAGAAGGTCACTACAGAGGCAGTGAACCTCATCTCTGCTTAACTGTGAATTCTAAGTCAGCTTGATCCCTTGCAAGAGCCCAGTAAGCCCATTCTCCATTGAACATTGAGACCCTTTCTTTCCATGTGCTCCCTAGCAACTCTGGAGCTTACCCCTGAGCCCAGCATCATTNATCTCTAGCAGGAGGTGGGGCTTGGAGACTGCCTATGTCATGGGATGTATAAGCCCTGTGCGTCATCTCTCGCATTTGTANCTGCAGAGATGATGGGATTGGTGTATGCTCACACACAATGTGTCTCCGTGACTCCTTCCATCCCTCTTCCTGCAGTATTGATGAGGTTCTGTCTGCACACATGGCACCTCTGATACATGAGTTGGCCAGGATTGTCTTTAAACCTAAACACTACACTTAACTTTTGACGATACATGGTTTGTCCTGGCCCTGGCTTACTGGGACAGTAGCCACAACCAGCTCATACAGCTAAAGGGCAATCTGGTATTTTTTTTGGAACTAGTATTATTTTTTTGAGAAAGAATCTCTCTATGTGACCTATAGTGAACCTCCCAGTCCTACCCCCTCAGCTTCCCACGTGTTGGCATTACAGAGTGAGTGACCATGCCTAGCACCTTACAAAAACAACTTGTAAAACACTGTTTTTANTTAACATTAAAAGGCAAACTATTTTTAATAGNCTAATAAAAATATACTAGCTGTGGCATCAAGAGTGATGGCTTCAAGTCATCTGAAGCAGTCACCCAGCCCAGCCCTTGACTTCTTGTTCTTCAAGTTATGTTCAAGTCAGGGCCAGTGGTCTGGGNCACAGAGGGCTTATCCTTACAGGCAGCATGTCCCAGTCCAAGTCTCGAGGTATTTCTCTGGCAGTGACAGTAGCAGTTGTAGAACTGTCAGTCGTGGGTGTGATGACGGTGAACTGGGGACACACCTATAAGACAAGATTGGCACTCTCCACTTCTTGGGGCCCCTACACTCATCCTTTCTCAGAAGTGTTTAGTGTTTGTTGCCATGGCAATTGAAAAGGCAGAATTGCTAAACCTAGAGCAGCTGAGCAATGTTATGATTGCCCAGAAGATAAACTGCCCTTATATGTACACACTTTAAGACCACAAGAGTCATCTTGGGGCCCAGGCTCTGGGTGTATCTTCTGCCCAGTATTGGTGAACTTTGGTTTTTACAAAGGAAATCAGGTTAAAGTGGATGTTAGCACACAATTGGCTCCAAAGGAACAAAGAGGACTGGGTGGGGAACTTCAGGCTTGCCTTGTGGATAACAGCCTTGGGTCTGTAACATCTAGATGCTAGAGACACCTCCTTCTTGCTTACCATTGCTCAGAAGGTTTACAAAAGTTCTAACACGTCCAGATATGTGAAGTAGTTTTTTAGATCTGAAGAAGTAGAGGTAGGAGGCTGGAAGGGCGTTAGTGGTAGACTTTGGAGTAAAGGAATCTAAAATACCTCGTGTTGCCTCCTGTGCATGTGAGCTAGCTTTGCTTCTGTTTACCATCGTCAACTGTGTGATGAAGCTATTTATGAATCAGCTGTAAAAGATAAAAGAAACATGAGTATCTAAGCTTTTTCCTTTTGCTGCATTTGCTACTACCCAGGTGGGAAGTAATGAGTTGACCCTGGTTAACCTTCAGCTGACAGCTCTGGCCCTCCCAGGAACTGAGAATTCAAGCAAGAATCACAGTGATGGCCACCGGTTGTTGAACTTTGCACTAACGCTACAGGAAACTCTGAAAGGTAGGGATTCTCTTTCTTCTTCAGGGCAGGCAGTGGTCCCTCTTTCCAGACATCTCTCTGACCTCTTAGCCCNGCCACTTACCAGCAGTCATGGACCCAGGGGCAACCACACTCCCTGCTCTCATAGAGCCTGGCTGATACATACACTTCCTGTGTATCCCACCTTTGTGTCTGAGGGCCTCTGCAGTGGGTGTCAAGTTGTCAGCAATGTGGTCTATCAGCCTCTTGGATAGCTAGAACTAGAGGAGCAAATATAAGTGGTGATATTCCTCCCCTGTGACAACACATCCTGGGTTTGCTCATCTTGTGGTACCACCTGCAGATCTGCACATGTTCTTGTGAAAGAATTGCATCTGAGGACCTTGAAACCCTCCCATAGTCTTGAGTCTTGACTGCTTTCCTGGCTTCCTAGACTTCTTGTCAAACTTGTCCCATCACAGTGGGAGAGTTAGTAAATAATTGACTACAGAAATGTTTCTGTCCAGTTATAACTTTGCATTTAAAAGCTTTTTTATTGTAGTAAAATAGACAAAAGTTGCCGTTATGATGATTGGGAAATGTGCAGTTCAGTGTCATTCAGCACATTCACACTATTGTGCTTCTGTTACCGCCTCCAATCTCCAGAATATTGTCATTTTCTTTCTGAAATGCTGTACCCAACTGAATCCTGATCCTCTGTTCCTTCAGTGCCCAGAAGCCACCAAACTATCTTTTTGTGTGTATGAATTTGACAANGTGCTTCATATAAGGAGAATCACACGGTATTTTCCCTCTGTGTCTGGCTTTTCTCACTTAGCTTAGTATTTTCTAGATTAGTGTGTTGTATCATGTATTAGACGGTCNATCCTTTTTGTCNCTGAATAATATTCTATTGTGCGTGCCACATTTTATTGTTTATGCACACATGTGTTGGTAGTCTCTTGGGTACTTCCACTTTTGTGCACTATGAATATGAATGTACAGGTTTATGTTTTAAGTCAGGACCTGCTCTGACCAGGATTCTACTTAAATNATGAATCTTCAGACTGAAAAACAGTTCAAACTGAGATACCCCATCNGACAAGTAGTTGTGTGGGAAACTCTTCACCCACAGCTAGTCTCACCTATTAAAAGGATGGCTTGAGACCTTTTCATATTGGTGGACATTTCCATTGATCTCTACCTCTTAGATGCAGAAAAGAGAGATGCTGGTTCATAATTTTTCTGCCTTAAGCAGACACCATGCACCCCCTGGTCTCCAGGGAGAGCTCAAGATTTTGTCAGAAAACTTCAGGCAGATTCCACATTGCCAAGGGACTACTNATTGACCCACAGCATGACTCAGCCTTGACACATCCAGGTAGGGACAGTGACTCATGTCCCCCATGTCCCTGCTTGTAACTAATACCCAGTTAAATGTTAACTGGTGACCCAGCGAATTCAGGAAGTNCTCCAGCCTGCAGCAAAGGAAAATCGATGAGCACAGGGTTCTGCTCAAAGGGAGATATCGCTGCCTTTCCACAGAGAGAGACAGAAGCATCTGATTTGCAAACTCCAGGCCTTTCTGCCTTTGTCTGGAATTTGAATCCCAATTGGCACCAGGGGTCCTATGCTTGTCCTTTCACAGAACTTTCTTTCAACCCAANAGGGCTTGAGGACAGGGTCTCCCTCTGTGAGCCCCATAAGAGTGAAGTAGGGTGCTCTGCTCACAGCGTCTGGTAGGAAGGCCCTCAGGTAGGCATGNACCTCAGTGGAGATCCATTTCAGTCCTTCCTGGCCCTTTCTAAATCAAGGGAATCTCTGGGGAAATTGGCCCAGCACTTTCTTCCCTCCCAGGAACTCAGGGAACAGTGACTAGGGAGCCCACCCAGGCATGTGACTAAGGGGAATTTGGACTTCTNTGGCTGCACATTCTCAGGGCAAAGCTGCTGCCATGTCACCTCTGACACACATTTAGCCGGAAGAACAAGTTGTGAGAAATATGGATGTGCNTATTCAAAAGAGTCTTTGTTTTCATTTGCAAAGCTACACAGAACTGGCTAATTGACCCCTGACACCAGCTTCCCTCCTGCTCGCCAAGTTGCCCTTTCCCACCAATACCCAGGTCTGCACCCCACAGAAAGCCTTCATTTATATGGGAATTGTCTGCCTCAGTCTCNCAGAACCCCAGGTTTTCCTACCAGTAGGCATGAGAGCTTGTGTGTGGTGGTATTTTATCTATGTCCCCCAATAAAATTTATCTAAAGATCAGAGAAACAAGGTCAGCCACTAGCCTTGCAAAATTAACACATTCCCTTAATCCTGTCACTTAGCAAGCAGGGTCTGTCTGGATCCCTGTGAGTTCCAGGTTACACTAGGAACAGTCAAGTGTGGAGACACACGCCTTTAATCCCAGCATCAACCATAGAATTCTGGAGGTCTATACAGACAGACAGGAAGTGACAAAAGTGGGCGATAGGAGGAAGTGATGTAACTAGGCTGAAAGAGCCAATGGGAAAACAGAACAAAAAGGGATATAGATGTGGAGGTATAAGGAATTGGGACACTCCATTTTGGAAGCGGTGGTGGCAGTCTAAGGTGAGGCTGGTAGCTGTTCCTAATTCCTCTGATCTCTGTCAGACTTTCACCCCTATCTCTGCCTCTGTGTTTTATTTAACAAGACCATTTAAAAAATCCACTTGTGCCTCATTCAGAGGTCTTCCTCGTACCTCACTCCTTCATTCAGGACAGATTCATTGTCTGCACGGGCAGCAGGCTCTGGATTCGAGTTCTCCATGTGTCAGGGTGAACAGCAGCCTGGGCCTCTTCCTCCCTAGCTCTTTGTGAAAAATTCTGGGTTTGAGGGCCACCTCCATGACTTTGGGCAAATTATTCAGTTTTCAGAGTCTGAGCTTTCTACCTACAAAGAGGAGAAGGTGACATCACCTGTGTCATGGGAGCGGTGGCAGTTAAATGACATGCTGNCCAAGAAATGGTCAGTGTAGTGCCTGATACTTTGCAAGGACTTGGTCATTGACCCTGGTCAGATATTGCTTGGGATCAGCAATACTCTCAAGTTGGTTTTCCTGTTAGAAACTGCCATTGATTTTCCCCCAAAGAGTCCAGGTTCACCCTGATTTGTGCTATTGGATGTGATCTATATGTTAGGAAATGGAGCAGCAGGAGAGGCTTCTTTTGGGTCCCCTCCTGCTGGAGGAGGGTATCATTTGTAGCACACAAGTGCCCCCTGCTGGCNTCTTGTATCATTTCACTTTAGATTTCTTTCCCTTTAGCTATTATTATGACTGCATACTCATACGAAAAGGAATTTGCTGAAGGTCTTAGGCGTGCTGTTGTTTATGAACTCCTTTCTCTAAAGTGTCTCCCACAGAGTGCAACAGAAACCTCCTTACCTAGGGCCCGTGGCTCCCCTGCAGTGAATTCTCCACAAGGGTCAGCCCTGACCCTGGGAATCTAGCAGAGCCTGGCTGGGGTCATTGTTCTTTTCGAATTCCTACTCATATTACTTGGGAAATTCTTCATAACCATTCCATTTCCTGCAGGCTGTGGGAGAAATGTCTAAAATACTTCAAAGAGACAACCCTGCCACTTGGCCCCTGCCCTCTCTTTATAGCCCTCCCTTANACACAAGTAAAGTCATTTCTGCCACTGTTTCTGTCAGACTCTTGTTAGTGTGGCTCAGGAGAGAAGGAAGGAGGCTTGCGCTGTGTGGGAGATCCTGTGCCAGGCATTCACGGGAATTCAGATCTTCCACATCTAACNACAGCTATTGGGAAATAGATTGTTCTCTCCATGTAGTGTACCAAAGCCCTGCCTAAGGCCACCAAGCTGAGAGGTGGCAATGCCCATCGTCACTCAGCTGCTTTCTCCTAGGACAGGGACAGGAAGCAGTGTTCACAGAAGTTAATAGGGTTAATTATGTAGAGTTAATATGCATAACCACTCTTCTAGCTATTNTAGGAAGCTGAGACAGGGGAATGCATAGTCAAGGCCTGTCTGGGTTACAGGATGATCTAGGCCATCCTGAGCAACCTAGGAATGTCTCATCTCAAAGTAACAAGCAAAGAGAGGGCTAGAAAGTCCTTGCCTGTAGTGTAACACATTCAATCTCCTGTATGTAAACAGGAAGAAAGAGGAAACGAAACTGTGGTCCATGCTTATCATCCCAACTGTGGATAATCATGAGTTCCAGGCCATTTTGAACTACACAGCAGAACTCTGCCTCAAAAACCAGAGAGAGGGAGAGAGAGAGAGAGAGAGAGAGAGAGAGAGAGAGAGAGAGAGAGAGAGAGAGAGAGAATTAAAACCAGAAATGTTGATTACACATTTGTTTGACATCATTGTCACTGTAGCAGAGGCTTGAGACGCATCTCTGTGTAACAGCGGGTGACTTCTCTTTAACATGTGAAGAGCCTCTGTAGTCAGCACCTGAGTCATTAGTACCTGAGGGAAGACGAGTCTACACAGCACCAGCTCTTGGTTTTGAACACACCTTCAGGTGGGGGAGATGGGGTTCCTTGGAGAAGTGGCTTACTCTGGGGCTAGGCTAGAAAAGATACAGGTAGTTCTGGAGTATTTTGGCAGGTCACAAAGAACAAACACACTTAGACCAGAAACAACACGGGGGAAGAAACTTGAAAGCTCCTTGCTGGAAAAAAAGTAACAAAGTAAATAGCACATTACTGAATTATAACTCAGGGTTTAAAATAACCAGTTCATACTCGTGTAAACAAATGCTTGAATAAATTAATAAATTCTTGTGCACAATTCTAAATAATTTGTGTAGGTACTTCATCCTTGAGGCCATGGAGCACATCTTACTTTTCTATGCATAGAAAGAAGCCATACCAAATCGTTTGAGCGAGGATGCTCGCTCTTAATGATAGTGTAATTCCTCACATTGCAGGGTTGACATGGGAACAGCCTCTGGCAATGAGGCCAGCAGCATCTAGAATATGAACAGTGACCACACTTTTAACTGGTCCTCTGTACTGAGAACAGGAAGCAGAAACACAGATACTTGAGTGAATTTCTCACTTCAGCGTTATTTACAGCAGTAAATTTGGGGGGAAATCTAAGAAATGGCTTATAACAGGAAGATAGTAAACTGTGTACATCACTTGGGGTGATGGATGCTCTCAGTTGCTCTATGAGTGAGGGGAAGACACCCAGCCTTTCTCCTGGTTCATTGTTCTGACCTGATCCCCAGGCAGAGAGAAGATGCCTGCCAATCAGAGAGTAGCTGCCTCTCTTTCGTGGAGGTCAGAATACAATTTGTAGGAGCTGGTTCTCTCCTTCCACGATGTGACTCACATCTGGCTTCTTAAACCTGTATTCCGCAAGCGTCCAGCTACTCCAGGGCTTACCAGACTGCTTCATTACTCCAAGCTTCCGAACATGTTCCTCCCGTCCTTGTTGTCCTGACAGCTCCTATGCATCCTCTAAGACCAGAACCAGCTGTCACCTCCCAGGAGCCAACCTGGCCACCCACCCTGTGCGACATGTCCTCGGCACCTGTTTCTGGTTTTGTACCTATCCTCTGCTGCTCCCCTCCTCTGTCTCTCCATTAGACTGTGGGCTCCTAGAGGGCAGGGATTGTGTTGTCTTTATCCATGACTCCTGCACAGGCAGCTGCTGAGGAGGCATTCTGNAAAGGTTTGCTGAACTTTTGCGAGATACCTAAGCAAGGTCTTTTTGTCCTTTTCCCACTGTAAGTTTAGGGCCCAGGAAGACTGAATGGGGTGTTCTTGTCTCACACTACCCTCATTTTCAAATTATCCTATGGTTAAAGTCAGTGGGTACACACACACACACACACACACACACACACAAATACCAGGAGAACAAGAACTAGGCCCGTGGCCCCAGCCCTGAGTGGCCAAGCCGGGGAATCTCAGGCGGCCGCCGCCAGTGTTGGGTTTTGCTTCCCACCTGCTCTTTACTTCTTGATTTTCTTTCTTCNGTTAACAGGAGAAAAAGATGTTGTTATTTTAGGAGATTTTGGCCAAGGGCCAGAGAGCAGTGACTATGATCTCCTAAGGAGAGAAAAGTTCTACCACCTGATCCCAGCTCACACCTTCACCAACATCAGCACCAGGAATCCCCAAGGCTCCAAGTCTGTGGACAACATCTGGAT
>LZPO01017343.1:454625-467914 GCA_001675575.1 Neotoma lepida | reverse complement strand
ACACACACACACACACACACACACACACACACAGTACCCACCCCCAATTTACGTTCTCCCAGATGCCAATCTCTAGAACGCTATGGTCCTAGAAGTTATGAAATCTATCTAGTCTCTGGAATGTAATAATCCTTTCTACATCACCAAAACACCTGAAACAGCTTCTTCCTAGCACACCATAGTTGTCTGGAACAAAAGAATATGGATTCTGTTACAGATACAGGGTATAAGCACCTAAAACATAGTACCTGTCAGGTACTTTACACATTAGCTTTTTCTGTTCTTAAAACATCTCCCTAATTGAGGACGATCACCTCAATTAATATAAGAGGAAACTCAAGTACAGAACAATTGCTCCCTCAATTATGATCACATTTACCCATCTGGCCCAACTTCTTAGCTCTGCTTCTGCCGATTCCCTAAATAAGTGATCTTATCAGAAAATAAGTAAGAAACCAGGTGTTAAACAGAAACCCAATGCAGGCCAGGTATTCTAACAGTGCAATGAACCCAGTCTCACTACTTCTGAGATAAGGAAACTTTGCAAGGCAACCTATTGTTTCATTGATGATCAGCTCTAAATGGTAGAAAATGTTCCTTCACATTGAGAAGAAACAGCTTTGTTCTTAATACTCTTTGCTGGTCCTTCTATACCATCTGGGTATATAAAAAAGAACGTTACTCTTTTTTAAGATAACTTTTCAAAATATTTAAAAGCAATAGCACTTAATCTCCTTACTCTTTAAACCAATCTTAAAGTAGCATGACCTTGAGACCTCACCATTGGGAGTGCTCACTGACGTGTGCTGTTCGTTTGTAAACACGGTTTCATTCATTCCTGTTATCTTTTTTTTCAAAGCTGTATTTTACTCCAGACAAGCATAAAATAGCATAGGATGACAATGTATCCTGGCCACATAACAGGAAGTCATCATTATTGCCATGTCTATTTGTTACTGTCCTCGCTGCTGTGGAAAAAATGCCGAACACAGGCAACTCCAGTAGGAAGTTACTGTGGCTCACTGTCTGAGTGCACACTTTCTCATGATGGCGAAGGCACAGCAACAGGAGCAGGAGTAGCTGGGACTGAAGCTTATGGAAGGGCGCCATCACATCCTATAACCCATGGTTTAGTTTGAACAAAAATAACCAAGTGACTTTTCTACCTGTGATCAAAACAAATGGTAAAGAGTTCATCTGGCTTATGGTTCCAGAGGGACAAGAGTCTGTCACGGTGGGGAGGTGTAACAGCAGCAGACAGAAGGTATGAGTTCTGCAGTTTAAGTGGAAGCTGAGGGCTCACTTCTTGAGCTGTGAGCAGGAAGCAGAGTGAACTAGAAATGGTGCAGTCCTTAAACTCTCAAAGCCTTCTTCACCAGTGACACTTCCACCAGCGAGGCCGCACCCCCTAAACCTAGACAAATAGTGCCACCAACTAAGGACCACCTATTTAAATGCCTGAGACTATGGGAAAATTTATCACTCAAATCACCACACCAAGAAAGAAAACACATTGAAAATGTATTTGCAGTGTTGGGAAATTTTACATATTTTTTATTCAATTGCCATTTTATTTGTAAATTTTAAATTTATTAAAATGTTCAAGTAGGGTCTGGGGAATTGGCTCAGCAGGTAAGAGCATTTGCTGCACAAGCATGAGGACCTGAGTTCAAATCCCCAGTGCCAGAAAAAAACGAGGTGTGGCCAGGCACTGTGAGGAGAAGAGACAGAGGCCCACTAGGGGCTTCTGCAATCCAGGTTCAGTTAAAGACCCTATCTCAAAGGAATAAAGTACAGAGAGACAGAGCAGGATACTCAACATTCTCCTGTGGCTTCTGCAAGCACACAAGGGAAGGGTACATGCACCAAGACACACAGGTGNATATACCACACACACTCATACACACACATATATATACACACACATACATATATATATATGCAAAATAGATAAATGTTCAAGTAGTCTTTAATTTTTAATTTCTAAAAGCAATGATGCCAAGGACTAAGGAACCAATGAAGTCAAAACCCTCTGAAACTGTAAGCCAAATAAATAACTGTTCCCTTTATATTGCTCTTAGAGATGTTTTAAACATAGCTACGGAAAGTTAAATAACAATAAAACAATCAAATGTAATTAAAGATACATAAACTTTGTAATTTTGTTCACATGCATTATTCCGAGTGAAGTACTCACAGATCATAAAAGGTTAAGTAAGGGCCATTGTTCAGGAAGCCTCTGGCTTGTGTCCTTTCTCATGTCGCTGAACCTGGGCATGCCAAGACTGGCATTCTTTCTCTAAGTGGGCCTGAATAATCAACACTTGTGCCAATGCTTCACATATGCTTCACTCACACACTTCCCACCTGTCACTGATACTTGCTGCCCTACAGGTTTATTACATTTTTTATATATATTGTTCTGTAGTACACGATCATTAAATATTATATAAACCACAGAAATTGAATATGAGAAAAATGAGGCTGATTGTTCGGAACAGATTAGATAAAAGTAAGACATTCAAAAAAGGAACTTCTAAAATATTAGGTGTGGGAAAAGCCAACAAAAACTAAATCCAAGACGCCTCTGTAGTCAGTTACTTCAAATGTGTCTAGTTCTTCCTCCCCTTCGAAGAATCTGAAACTGTTACTTTTAGATGAAAATTACAAGTGTGACTTTTAGCAAATTAAACCATTACAAGCCAGTTCTCAAATAATATGCCTATAGCTAAACTTTGGCAATGAATGTATATGGGTACATTTTAAGTGAAAAAACAGTGTTCCAAGAAATACATAGAACTGTCTGTCCTTCTTTAATGATTCCTGCTTTCTTTGACTAATCACAAGTCTCAACTGTATCAAACAAGAGACTGTGTAATAACTAAAGGATCACACTATTGTTGAAATGCAATCCTCTCCTCCTCCTGGATCATTAGAATCTTTTAAACAGGGCCAGGCACATCAATTTTTCAAGTTATGCTTGCTTTCATCCTGATAACTTGATAAACATACCTTTTGTTCTGTCATCAAACTTAAAAAACAGCCTTTATATTCGAAACACTACATTTCTCATTGTTCTGAAAATCCAGAGCCTCTTTAACAGAACACCAGAAGTTTTAAATTGGCTGGCTTACCCTCTCGCCCTCCACCTTCCTGCCTTGACACCTGGCTTATTTCTGCAGACCTTAGCTCATCATCCTTTTCTGACTTCTCAGATGAGCATAACCCTTATTATTTTTACACTCTCATAACCCAATGAATTCCTTTCATGAAAATGATCACAAATGTATTTTACATTTAATTCTAGGATTACTTCATTGACTTTCCACTACTCAATGAATTAACAAAATCCCAGATGAGGTATCACTTTACTTACCTTTCATTAGCAAATAGCTCTGGAACTCACACATCGTAGAAATCCAATGCTAATCCCTATCAAAATTCCAACACAATTCTTTACCGACCTTGAAAGAACAGTACTCAACTTCATATGGAAAACCAAAAGACCAGGATAGCTAAAAATAATTCTATGCAATAAAAGAACTTCTGAAGGTATCACCATCCCTGATTTCAAGCTGTACTACAGAGCTGTAGTAATAAAAACTGCATGGTATTGGCATAAAAATAGACATGCTGATTAATGGAATCAACTGGAAGATCCAGACATAAATCCACACATCTGTGGACACTTAATTTTTGATAAAAAAAAAGCCAGAAATATTGGGAAAAAGGAAGCATCTTCAACAAATGGTGCTGGTCTAACTGGATGTTGGCTCGTAGAAGAATGCAAATAGATTCATACCTATCACCTTACACAAAACTCAAGTCCAAGTGTATCAAAGGCCTCGACATAAAACCAGATACACTGAACCTGACAGAAGAGAAAGTGGGAAATAGCCATGAACACATGGCACAGGAGACAGCTTCCTGAACAGAACACCAACAGCACAGACACACACTAAGATCAACAACTAATAAATGGGGTTGACCTCATGCAATTGAAAAGGTTCTGTAAGGCAAAGGACAGACACTGTTGTGGTGGTTTTTTTTACTCTTTGCCTTTTTGGGGGGGCCCGTCACTCATCTCCCAAATAAATCACAAGCTAAATAATCCCATTTAAAAATGGAGTATAGATCAAAACAGAGAATTCTCAACAATGGAATTGCAAATGGCTCAGAAACACTTAAAGAAACGTTCAACATCCTTAGCCATCACGGAAAAGCAAATCAAAACAACTTTGAGATTACATCTTACACCTGTCAGAATGGCTAAGCTCAAAAACACAAGTGACAGCTCATGATGGTGAGAAATGTGGAGCAAGGGGAACACTCCTCCACTGCTCGTGCAAGTGCAAATTTGTACAGTCACTTTGGAAATCAATATGGCAGTTTCTCAGAAAATTGGGAGTCCTGATACCTGAAGATCCAGTTATTATCACTCTTGGGTATACATCTAAAGAATGCTCCATCCTACCAAAAGGACACTTGCTCAACTACGTTCACAGCAGCTTTATTCATAATAGCCAGAAACTGGAAACAACCCTGAAAAGGATAAAGAAAATGTGGTACATTTACACAATGGAGTATTACTCAGATGTTAAAAACAATGACATCGTGAAATTTGCAGGCAAATGGGTGGAACTTGAAAAAAATCATTCTGAGTGAGGTAACCCAGATTGAGAAAGACAAACATGGTATGTACTCACTTATAAGTGGACATTAGCTGTAAAGTAAGAGACAATTATGCTATGGTCCACAGATCCAGAGAGGCTAAGTAACAAGGAGGACTTAAGGGGGATGCAAGGATCTCCCTGGGAAGAGGAAATAGAATAGATTTTGCTTGTGGACTGGGGACGGGGTGGGGTTGGAAACAGGAGAGATCAACANGGGGGGAGGAGGGAATATTGAAAGAAATTCCTGGAATTGGGGGTCATTCTGGGGGCAAGGTGGAAACCTAGTGCAATGGAAACTCCATGGAATCTATGAGAGTAACCCTAGCAAAGACCCCTAGAGTAATGGGAGTCATCAAGCCTGACCTGGCCATCTTCTGTAACCAGGCAAGGCCTCAAGTGGAAGGACTGGGACACCAACACAGCCAACCTCTGACCTACTTTGCCCTCCCTGCAGTGTTCTGGGACCAGAGCCTAGCAGAATCCTCATCAAAGAGTCCAGAGAGACTTCATCCAACAACAAATGAGAGCAGATGCAGAGTCCCAGAGCCAAACATTAGGCGGAGCTTGGGTAGTCCTGTGGAGGAGGGGGAGGAAGGATCAGAGGAACCAGAGGGGTCAGGGACACAAAGAGAACATGATTCAGAGAATCATTTGACCAGGACTCATGGGGGATTGCAGAGATCAGGGAGCCTGTAGGAGTCTGAACTATGTCCTCTGCATGTATGTTATGGCTGATAGCTTGGTGTTCTTGTGGGACACCTAACAGTGGGAGTGGGGGTGTCTCTGACTCTTTTGCCTACTTATGGGATCCTTTTCCTTCTACTAGGCTGCCTCATCCAGCCTTGATGTGATGGTATGTGCCTGGTCTTATTGTAGCATATTATGCGGTATTTGGTTGATGTCCCTGGGAGGCCTACTCTTTTCTGAGGGGAGATGGAGGGGACATGGATCTGAGGGAGAGGGGAAATGGGGGCAGAAAGTGGGGGAAGGGGAGGGAGGGGATACTGTGGTTGAGATGTAATATATGAGAGGGGAAAAAAAGAAATCCAATGCTAGGTGCGTGCAAAGAAAAAATGAATAAGCAAACAAACAGACAGGAAAACAGCAGAGAAAGGTGTCGAGAATGTTACCAAAGTGTCTGTTTATGACTTTGACTTAGTTGAAAGTGGGTCTTTATAGATGATCTTGTGGTTTAGATCTGTAGCACAGAGCAATAGCTGGATATTTTAGGAAGGACAATGGACTGTCATGAAGTAAGACCTTTTAATTCTGGTGTTAAATCTGAGTTCCTGCTACACTCTATGGTGAAAGTGACCTCAGGAAACCTAGCTGCTAGCATTTTAGAACAGGAAAATCTTAACATAGTGACATCTATATATAGCCTCTGCTTATACTCTGCCACAACTATGTAAGAACTAATCACAAGTCCTGGCCACACACCCTTCTCACGAGCTATTCAGCTTGGAAAAAGAGATGCTCTTCCACATATACATGACCTGGCACAAGCACCCAGCTCTAAAAGTCAATGCCCTGCCCATGTCCATCTGCTTCCATGCTGTCTTGGTCAGTCTTCTGCTTCTGTGATAAAATACCCTGACACAAGCAGCTTAAGAGAAAAGGGTTTACTCTGGCTAACAGCTCACAGCACAGTCCATCACGACAGGAAAGTCAAGCAGGAGGTTTTGACGCAGCTGGTCACATTGCATTCATCCTTAAGAACTAAGTGCAAGGAGTGAGTGGATGTTGCCAATTTCCTTCCTCCATTTATTTGATCCAGGATCCTAGCCAGGCAATGGCACCACCACTCACCGTGCACAGGTCTTCCCACATCAATTAATGCAGTCATGACAACTCCCTACAGACATACCCAGAGGTCATCTCTCAGCTGAATCTAGGTTATCAAGTAGAAAATTCATGCTGATCATCACACCTGCTGAACCTCAATTCCTCAAGACAGTAGCAGAACTGGGGGGAAAAAAGAAGTATTCTCCTTGAACTCCAACTTTCAAATATCATCCTTCAAAGTTAGGATCCTCACTACGTAGCTTCATCCCTGCTGATGTATACAGTAAGTAACACAAAGGCAGTGACACGTTAAAGCCCCTGTAAAATCACTACCACCGAAAAGCATGCATTCACCTCCCCACATCAACACACAAATAAAGTCTCCGTGTCATTATTCAGGAGCTGGTGGCCCAAAGAAAGACCAGCTACAGAGCTACAACACAAAAATGTACCTATTTTTTGCTACACACACACAAAAAAAACCCTGAAAGCCCCCAAAACAGCACAGAGTATTGCCACTACTGTTGGGTATCCACCAGAACTAAATGCTAAGACGACCCTCTGCTGAAGACAACACATGCTTTAGTCATAGGACATAAAGAACTCAAGCTGGAATTGTGCTAGAAGCTTCTCCCCACTGGCCCTTTTAGTGTCAGAAAGTGCTAGGCTGACTGCTGGGGGCAGGGAGGTGGTCGTCACCAATATTATTCAGCTGTGGGCCCTGCATGCTAACACTACTGACTTGCCAGGAAAGAACAGAAGCAAGTCTGTTACAGGAACAGCCAAACACTTTCTGACTGGATTTGAGGCCTGTTCCACCCATCTGGTACTATAAACCTGGTCAAACGCCCATAGCTGGGGAGGTCATAGGCCCTAATGTAGAAACTCCTGTTATTATTCTGCTAACTAGACATCAAACTGCCTTCTAAATATTTATGTTTATGACCATGATTAGTGCTGTTTTTAGCAGTCAAAAGTTGTGGTTGTTGTTTTTACAGTGGATAGTAAATACTGCACAGACCATGAATTAGTCGATGTGCTGAAAAGAAGTCATTGCTGAAGGCTCAGCTATAAATAAGCATTCCTAGTACCCCCTCCCTCGAAGACTTGGGACATCATGGAAGAGAAAGAATAAAAGAACAGGAGTACTGTGGAATGCAACTTTCTGGTATCATATGGTGTTTGCACTCTTGAACTCATGGCAGATGTGACCACCTGAACAGGACCCATCAATATTCTGTCATAGAGAAGGGAGGTGTTCATGAGGCTCCACACTCCCTCCCTGAGGACCTATAGGCAGCTAATGGTTACTAGAGGAGGTGACACATCTTCTTCAATTGGGAAAGCCCAAATAGTACCAAATAAGGTACTATTTCTTGTGCTTAGTACCAAATAACTAGAAAATTCAAGAGTATTGGTACAACTGAAAAAAAAAAAAAACCAACATGTTTTACTCAGAGTTTTAATAAGATCCTCTGGGAATCAATTCCATGGATAAGTTTTTCCAAGTTTAGGTTAGAAAAAATAATCCATGTATTTGATTCCCAAAGGATTTTATTAAAGAAAAAGCTTCCAATGAGAAGCAAGAAATCAAGGACAGCATATTCATAAATAATGTTCACATATTCTTATTAATCAAAATATCTTAACTGCCATAGCTGATGGACATTTGCAAAGGATGCAGATGTGAATCATGAACCCCCAGCCCATCCCAGGCCGGGTGCACTACATCCCAGATACCTTCATTTCTAATGACCTACTCTAGACATGAGCCACCTCATTTTCTATTTACATCCCCTCCATTTCTATTTCACCTCCATCCAAGCAGCCTGTGGCCAGCAAACGACATGGGAAAAGAAAGCCTGCATCCGTATTCCTACCTAGAACTACTCATGAGTTCACGCCAAATCTAGACTCTACTAAAGATACAAGCCTGCTTAGGCTCATCCCCACCCTTCACNCTTCCTTCCCTCACATTCGTTCTCCTGGAACACTTGCAGAATAAATCACATGTACCCAAACCTGGCCCTGGGCTGTTTCTAACTATGTTTCCATGACTTCATATGGCATCAATAACAAATCAAAATTGTTACTGATACCACAAAGGCAAAGTCATTCAATACCTTTCATATGGCACAAAATATCATAAACATTTAACCTCTAGGAATTATATACACATTGTAGGTTTACACTGATGCATAAGGCATAGTGGGTATATACAAATGCAACATTATAAATTTCTGAATGACAATTCAATGAACATATACTTTTAAACATGTTTTTCATAGGGATACTTCCCAAACATTTAAAAGAGAGTAAGANGACAAATGATGACTAAGTTATCAAACTATTTAAAACAATCTTTTGCATGACTCAACTAAAGTTTTTCCCTCTATCATGTCATCAAAAAGCAAGTATCTTGCCAGGCATGATGATGCACACCTTTAATCCCAGCACTCAGGAGGCAGAGGCAGGTGGAACTCTGTGAGTTTGAGGACAGAATATAGTGAGTTAGTTCCAAGACAGAGTTATGTACTGAGATCCTGTCTCAAAAAAAAAAAATCTTTAAGTTGCTTCATGTAATTTCTAACTCATTCTAGTGACAAATTACATAGGAAAAATGGAAGTATATTTTCTTTAATAAATAAAATATGTTTATGGAAGTTCTGTATAAAAAAGAAAACCAAAAATATATGCTGGGTTGGGAATATGGCTCAGTTGGTCCTAAGTTCTGGTCCCAAGCACCCATGTAAAAAATGTGTATAGCAGTGTAGCAGTGTACCAGCACTGACAGAGATAGGTGGATCCTGTGAGCTCACTGGCCAGCCNTGCTAGCCAAAATGGTAGGTTCCAGGTTCAGTGAGAGAACCTGGTTCAGAGTGATGAAAGACATCCAACTTTTAACCTCTGGCTTCCATATATACACATATAGATACATGCTCCCACACATACATGCATACACACACACACACACACACACACACACACACACACACACACAGCCTATCCTGATGGGAGTTTATAGACTCTGGTTAAGACATATCACAGACTACATTATGCAGGCAGTTCACTGAATTGAGGATGAGCAACCCAAAGGCAGTCTCTATTGCATACATCATTCCCTCCACAGAACAACTNGTAACAACTGTTGGTGGTTCAATGATACCATCCACATGAGAAAAAAGAATTCTTTCTAGGAGAGCCCCAGAGAGGAGGGTGGGAAGAGATGGCACTGCTCATTAGACACCACTGTAGGTAAAGTCTACAATTTGACACTTAGCCTCACTTCAAGGTTTCAATATATTGTTAAGTTTTAAGTGTAATGTGTCTTTTAAAAAAAAAACCACTACTCTATGCCCGGCACCCAAAAAAGATTAATGCATATGAATGAATGAATGAATGAATGAATGAATGAATCTAAAAGGCAAACAGGAATGGACTGAAAATTTTTCAGGTAGAAAAGTAGTATGATCTAATTTATACTTTAGAAAGTCTCTTACTGTAGACAATGGACTAGCAAGGNATAACTTGACCCCAAGTGCTGTGGAGGCTGTAGGTCTCTGTTTCTGGACTCCCTTTACGCTTCATAATTCAATACTGGGTAAAAAAAAAAAGATACTTCCTGGAGCAACAGAACCTGGGAGCTGGTGGTGTGCTACATTGATCTTTTAGGAGGAGGAGCACTTTTCCCTTCAGCTTCCACAATAGCTAGAACATTCTGCACTTACAATGTATCAGACAATCTGAGCATTTTATTACTCATTGTATGTATATCTTAGAATTTAACTGCTACTCTACAATATACTGTTTGAGATTTTATTTACTCACTTGAGTAAAAAAAAACATTATTTACTTACTTGTTTTATTTATTTACTTCAGAACGCCAATGGTTGAAGTTAGAAGAAAATAAAGAATACATTCTTTTCTTTTGACATGTTATTCTTAAGGCAACATTCTAATCAATGTTTTATAACTACTAATAAAATCTCAACTTACCAGCATTTCATTTATAAAATATTGTTCACCACTGAATTTTTATTGGAAATATTAGTTAATATTACTTCCCAAAATGCTAACAAAGTAAGCAATTACATGAAATAAGTAGTAATCTCTCCTTACATGGAAGTCCTAAATAGTTATGGGTTTCCAACTTAGGATACAATTTCACTATGAGATTTCCTACCCAATAGATAACCTAATGGAAGTAATCAGCATTCTCCCACTCTAGTACACATCCCCAGACTAAGGGTTATGTTTAAGACTTCACGAGAAACTAGAAGAAGACAAGATTGAAGAATTTATTTATTTCAAAGTTTCTAGATTATGAAAAGTAGTCAACAGATTAGTAAAAGACTAAAGGAATCTCAAGAAGAAATAAATCAACCTTGTGAATAAAAATTTATGAATATTACATGAATTTAAAAGTAAGATATTTTTTTAAAAAATGAAACAGGACAGAACTTGGGCTGGTTTTATAGAGCAAGCCTATAACATAGATACTCAGGAGCATTCAAGCCAAGTTCAAGGTCAANTTAGGCTAGAGACTGAATTCAAGGCCAGCCTGAATGACTTAGTAAGATCTTGTCTTAAAATAGAAAGTTAAAAGATGGCTGATGGTGTAGCTCAGGGGTGCAGCTACTGCCTACCATGCACAAGGCCTGGCGTTCAACCTGCAGTAAAAGAACAAAACAGCAGATCGTCCATGTTCAAAAATTCAGCAATGCTACATTTAAGCTATTTGATGAACACAATTTTTCCAGTTCAGAATATATAAAAATTAATTTATCAGAAAAGAGTTTTCCGTTTTACTTCCCAAGAAAAACCTTACATGACACACAAAGACATATGATGTTCTATTATTCTAAGTGGTGCTGAAAAAAATTATCTTTTTAAGAAGGTAATAAAACTGAAAGATTAGTGGTGAAATTTTGAATAAAAATTGATTTTATTATATTCATAATAAAAAGTGTCCACCTACTCCATTTAGTCATCAAAACTTGGATTTTAAATTCAGAAATGTCTACANTGACATTCCTTAGTTATTCCATCTTCTCTTAAGAGCTGCACTGTCACAGACAAGAAAGAAAAGCAGCATCTGCAGCTAACAATAGACCCATTAAGGCAGAGTGAGGAACATGAAATGGAGATGGATGGAGAAGAACAACATGACAGTGACACCTTCCTCACCTTGAAAGCTGTCTTCAGAGCCCGGGAACAAAACATGCACAAGCAAGGGAGATGACGAGTCAAAGGACCAGGTGTGTTGAAAGAAGCCCAAGGTTTGGTTTTGCAAATACCAAATACAATTTTCACAGATGTGAACTGGATTCTGATTCCCCTCCTTATACTTCCCTGGCATGTTTTGTGAATCAAGCTATTAGTGTCCTTGAGAAAAACAACCTTTTTCTGTTTTCTAAGTTTTACAAACTTAGAATTATCTTCAAGATTTGGTAATAATTTGTTCTTAAAACTGTACCAAGCATTTTCTTAGTGGGAAAATTTTTACCTATTAATCACTTTAATGTTATAGGACTATGTATATTTTGCTAGTCTCATTTTTATGTAAGTTTTTTATGTAAGTTTAAGACAGGTCTCTCTATGCAGCCCTGGCTGTCCTGGAACTGGCTATGTAGACCAGTCTGGTCTCACACTCACAGAGATCCACCTGCCTCTGCCTCCAGAGTGCTAGAATTAAAGGCTTGCACCATCACACCCAGCAATTTGGTAATTTATACACTGAAGATTCATGTGCATTTTATGGTATGTACCTCAAAACATAAGTTACCAACACCTCTGAAATCATATGTGATTTTGTCCAATATTCCAGTAGTCTTAGTTTAATTACACAAATGAGACATTATAATTATGGTCTTAACATAAGTAATGCCAAGTGTATTTTGTTACCTCTCCATTCTTTTTGTATCTCAGAAACTCTCCTGGCATCATTTTTCTTCCCCCTAATAGCTCATCCTTTACAAAATTTTTTTAGTGAGGAACTATTATTGGTGGAAAATATGCTCAACATTTGCTATATTTTAAATGTCTATTTTGGGCTGGGAAAACANCTCAGTGTGTAAATTGTTTGCTGCCACAATCATGAGGNTCTGAGTTCAANCCCCAGAACTTACATAAAAAAGTAAAGCATGGTTACACTCACTCATCATGTCAGTGCTGGGAAAGCAGATAGGAGGACCCCTGAGAATTGCTAGCTGGCCAGACTAGCTTCATTAGTGCGCCCCAGGCCAGTGAGAGAGCCTGTATCAAAACACACTGTGTTTGCTGCTGAGGAACTACACCAGGGTTATGCTCTGGCTTCCACATGGAGAAACATACATACACACACATGCTCACGTGCATGCACACGCATACATATATCAATCTATTTTGTCCTCACTCCTGAAAAACAGTTTTGCTAGGGACACCACTCTAGACTGACAGTCATTTCTCTATGCAATTTACAAAGAGTATTGTCCTACTATTTCCATGGCTGCTGTTTAAGACAACAATTATGATTGAGTTAAAATAACCATTTCTTTATGTTAAAAAGTAACTCCCTGGCTGCTTTGGGGTATCTGTGTCCTTATGTTCAACCAGCTTCTCTCATTTATTTCCATAAGAACTTCTTCTTACTTGTCTGCTGATTTTCTATGTTTCCTAATTTTCAGAATTCATGTTTTATCAACCTTCAAAATATTCAGCTGTCATCTCTCTGAAAAAGGTTTCTCCTCATTCTGTTATCTCCTTCTGTAACTCTTGGTTAGACAACTGTTACATCTTCTTTGTCACCATGCTTTAATCTCACTTTTTATATATGTTAATTTCCCCTATTAC
>LZPO01017343.1:429915-453595 GCA_001675575.1 Neotoma lepida | reverse complement strand
TGTAAGGATTACAGGCATGTGCCAAACACAGCATATTTTGTGGGGTTTTTTTTAGAGATTTATTTGTGTGTATGAGTGTTTTGCCTGCATGTACTTATGTATGTATACCACGTGTATGCCTTGTACCCAAGGAAACCAAAAGAGGGCATCTCTGGAACTGTAGTTATGAGTGGTGAGAAGCCACCACAGGAATGCTGGAAATTGAACCTGGGTCCTCCGCAAGAGTAACAAGTGCTCTTAACTGCTGAGCCATCTCTCCAGCCCTGCATCTTGTTCTTAATAATAAGATCAAAAATCTCTGAGATGTTGATCAAAAGATATAGTTTCAGGTCAACTGAAGAGTAAGTTTTGTTCTTGTTGATTTTTTTGTTTGTCTTTTGAGACAGGGTTCTATCTATATAGCCCTGAATGTCCTGGAATTCGTATGTAGACAAGGCTTGCCTCGAACTCAGAGATCTGCCTGACTCTGCTTCCCAAGCGCAGGAATTAAAAGTGTATACCACCTGAAAAAAAAATAAGCTTCAGTATTATACTATTGTGTTTCATGGTAACCATAGTTAAAGATAATAATGTACTGTATATTTCAATATTGCTAACAGATTTTTTTTCACATTCTTACTACATGAAAAAGTCAGTGAAGTGATATGTTAGACAGTAATCTTGAGTAAATCTCCATAAAATATATAAATAAGACAAAACATTATTCTACTCTATAAATATACACAATTATTTTCCAACTGAAATAAGTTACTAAAATAAATATAAGCATTTACATTATATTTCATATCTAAAATAAATAATCTGTGTCTGTGCTGCTTTGCTGTTTCCATTTTTCCAGACCTGATGCCTTGCTCTTGGATGTTTGCAATGTTTATAGTACGGTGTTAACTTGTAAACTTTAACACTTCCTTTAATATCTAGGTAAAGGTTTGGGAAATGGCTCTGTCTGTAATGTGTCTGCAAGCAGGAAGTCTAAATTCAAATCCTCAAACATGTCAAATCTGGGTGCAGCAACACTCATCTGCAATCTCAGTGCTGGGGGGGGCAGAAATGGGGGCTCACTGGTGAGAAAGCCTAGTTGGATTGCTAAGTTTCAGGCTTAGTGAGAGACAGACAGACAGAAAGAGGTAAAAGAAAAGGTGAGAGAGAATGAGGAAGACATCTGATGCCAACTTCTGGCCTCCACACACAGGCACATATATACACATATACCTGTGCGCACGACTGCGTGCGCACATACGCGCACAGACACACAGATACACACACACACACACACACACACACACACACACACTGCCCTACACAGAGAGATGAGTTTATTCCTAACTAAGAGGATTAATATTTGCTTTATCTAGAAACCACTAATGTAAGTTAAATTTCTGTTTGACTTTAATTATTACACAGTACATACTGTTGAAGCTGCAAACCTGTATGATGCCCAGTTTATGGCTGAGCAAGCTTGGAAGACTTGCCTTTCTTTTGTGTCCCCACCCTCCAATGTTGAGCCAGAAAGTTTCTTCTCCATCCTTTGCAGGCTGGATTTTTTTTTCTTCTTTTAATGAGCAGTAGTTGTCTATATCTCTCCCATGCCTTACATGCAAGCTCTCATACCAAGCAAGCAAACTGCCAGTTTTAAAACTAGCACACTTTTACTGTAGACTTCCCAGCAAAACTTGTGTCTTCAGGGAGCTTATTTAGTTCTCCAGTTTCTTGCCCCCATTTACTCTTTTGAATCTAAGGAGTTTCCTTATTCTTGTCAGTTAACCTATGCAGTCAGTGGTAGACCTAGTTTTTAAAATACATTTTATCTAGCACTTTGGGAATTTAATAATGAAAGGGGTTTTCAGAACATCTCAGCTGTCAATCTAACCCAAAAGAGAAAATAAAGTATCTTTTCATTTCTACTTCTATAAACTGAAACATTCTGACATATAAAACTGCCAGATCAAGGAATGGAATTAGTTTTACTATTCTGGTTACATGCATGCTGTACAATGCAATATGAAAACTAATTAAGATTTCATTTTCATAGGATGTTTAAGAAAGTTCAGCAGATGCGAGAAGTCATCTATTGCCACTGATTTAAGTATCATGTGGCTTTATCTATACCTGGAATAAAACANGATCTGAGTATGAGGGCTTTCCTATAATTTACTTTTTGGAGTAACTGGTATACTTCTATTGAAAAGGTAAAATGAACAATAACTGAATTCATGAAAGCAGAGTTTTGTAAAACTATGTAAACAGTTTCTTTTGGTCACTCATGCTGCTAACTTCTGCTTTTAATAAAGAGCATAATAAAAGCTAACATTTCTAAAACTTAAATATGGAAAAATATCTAAATTGTTTTCCAGAACATAATCTCCAAAATACAGACAAGGCAAATGTTGCAAGTTAAAAAAAAAAAAGTAGTCTGCTTTCACATATTCAAGGATTACTACAGAAGTCCTATAATACGAAATAAATAACCTCATTCATCCAATCAGCATTTACTGAGAAGCTACTGTATACATTACTCTTGATAAATTAAGCAGAGAAAATATCAGAGGTGGACAGGCTGCTGTGTGGCCCAGGGGCTCCTTACTGAGCCCAGCTACATTCCTGGGAGGCTGCCCAGCTGCCCACCTGGCGCTCCTGCACCTTCATCAATCCTGATGTGATTAAGGTGAACTACAAATGGTGGTCTGCAACAGAGGCAAAGGAAGGTTTATGAAAAGAAATTTAGTTGGCACTGCCACAATTCAGTGAAGTAAGACAACTTGAAAACTTGCCTTTCTTAGAAACTTTGACTCTCACTACCTGCACAGATTTTGTGTGGATCAAGCATTAGAAGAACCTGAAAGACAGCTGTCAAACATTTAGTGCATGTGTGTGCTGTACACATAAAGGTCAGAAGACAACCTGCAGGAGGCAGTTCTCTCCTTCTACCATGTGTATTACAGGTATCTAATTCACGTGGTTAGACTTGGTAGCCAGTACCTTTATCCACCGAGCCATCTTACTGGCCCCTAATCATATTTTTAACTATAGATGGTTTGTTCCATCTTTTATTAATACCAGGAGATGAGCTGTACTTAGAAAATTCCAACTTTTTGGAAAGTTTTTGTCTACTGAAAAAGGTTGAAAAATCATGAAGACAGTCCTGAAATTTCCCCAGTGATGTACACCCCATCTTTATGATATCTACATGACTGTTCAAAGAATAAGCACATTTTTCCTAAGAACTATATACAATAAGAATTATTTGTAGATGCTGTTTACTTGTAAACTGGTCTGTTTGAAGAAGTGCTAATGAACTNTGAGGTCAACTAAATTTACCTGAAACATGAGAATTCTGTGTCTGTGAAAGTTATAATGCAGTGCATCCTGTGTCAAATACAATGTTTCATTCTTTAAATAATAGTTTGCTGTAAGTTTAAAAGTTATGAAGAGGCAGATTGGACCAAGAGGTGAGTCTCTATCCCAATAGCCAAACACCCCAGCCCCTCAGCTCTGGGCCCAGGGCCATAATCCTGCGCCCCCACACCACCACCCATTGCAGTCCCAGTTTCAGGCCAGTAGACAGGTCTCCTGCAGGCAGCTTGGACTACCACCATCACCTCATCAGATCCTGTAACCCTCAAACACCACCTCCCCCAGACCCCACCCTCCCTCGGAGACTGAAACTGTTCCCAGAGACAGAGACCAAAAAAAGCCCAGGACCAGATGGTTTCAGCGCAGAATTCTACCAGATTTTCAAAGAAGAGCTAATTCCAATACTCTTCAAATTATTCCACACAATAGAAACAGAAGGAACATTACCAAACTCTTTTTATGAGACTACAGTTACCCTGATACCCAAACCACACAAAGATACAACAAAGAATGAGAATTACAGACCAATCTCCCTCATGAACATTGATGCAAAAATACTCAATAAAATATTGGCAAACCAAATTCAAGAACACATCAAAAAACTTATCCACCATGACCAAGTAGGCTTCATCCCAGGGATGCAAGGATGGTTCAACATATGAAAATCTGTCAATGTAATATACCATATAAACAAACTGAAAGAAAAAGACCACATGATCATCTCATTAGATGCAGAAAAAGTCTTTGACAAAATCCAACATCCCTTCATGATAAAGGTCTTGGAGAGATCAGGAATANAAGGAACATACCTAAACATAATAAAGGCAATTTACAGCAAGCCAANAGCCACCATCAAATTAAATGGAGAGAAACTCAAACCGATTCCACTAAAATCAGGAACAAGACAAGGCTGTCCACTCTCCCCATATTTNTTCAATATAGTACTTGAAGTTCTAGCTAGAGCAATAAGACAACAAAAGGAGATCAAAGGGATAGAAACTGGAAAGGAAGAAGTCAAACTTTCACTATTTGTAGGCGATATGATAGTATACATAAGTGATCACAAAAATTCTATCAGGGAACTCCTACAGCTGATAAACTCCTTCAGTAAGTAAGGTGGCAGGATACAAGATTAACTCAAAAAAATCAGTAGCCCTCCTACATACAAATGATAAACAGGCTGAGAAAGAAATCAGAGAAACATCACCCTTTACAATAGCCACAAATAATATAAAATACCTTGGGGTAACACTAACTAAGCAAGTAAAGGACCTCTATGATAAGAACTTTAAGTCACTGAAGAAAGAAATTGAAGAAGATATCAGAAAATGGAAAGATCTCCCATGCTCATGGATAGACAGGATTAACATAGTAAAAAACGGCAATCTTACCAAGAGCAATCTACAGATTCAATGCAATCTCTATCAAAATCCTAACACAATTCTTCACAGACTTGGAAAGAACAATACTTAACTTCATATGAAAAAACAAAAAAAACAGGATAGCTAAAAGAATCCTGGGCAATAAAGCAACCTCTGGAGGCATCACAATCCCTGCCTTCAAACTCTATTATAGAGCTACAGTAATAAAAACAGCTTGGTACTGGCATAAAAACCGACATGTGGACCAATGGAATAGAATTGAAGACCCTGACATTAATCCGCACATGTATGAACACCTGATTTTTGACAAAGAAGCCAAAACTGTACAATGGAAAAAAGAAAGCATCNTCAACANATGGTGCTGGCATAACTGGATGTCAACAAGTACAAGATTGCAAATAGATCCATATCTATCGTCATTCACAAAACTCAAGTCCAAGTAAATCAAAGATCTCAACATAAATCCAGCTACACTGAACTTGACAGAAGAGAAAGTAGGAAGTACTCTTGAATGCATTGGCACAGGAGACCACTTCCTAAATATAACACCAGTAGCATAGTCACTGAGAGCAACAATTAATAAATGGGACCTTTTGAAACTGAGAAGCCTCTGTAAGGCAAAGGACATGGTCAATAAGACAAAACGACAGCCTACAGAATGGGAAAAGATCTTCACCAACCCCACATCTGACAAAGTGCTGATCTCCAAAATATATAAGGAACTCAAGAAACTAGACACTAAAATACCTAAAATCCAATTAGAAAATGGGCTATAGAGCTAAACAGAGAATTCTCAAAGGAAGAATCTCAGATGGCTGAGAGACATTTGAGGAATTGCTCAACATCCTTAGTCATCAGGAAAATGCAGGAAAATGCAAATCAAAACAACTCTGAGATACCATCTTACACCTGTCAGAATGGCTAAGATCAAAAACACTGAGGACAGCTTATGTTGGAGACGATGTGGAACAAGGGGATCACGCCTCCACTGTTGGTGGGAGTGCAATCTTATACAGCCACTTTGGAAACCAATATGGCGGTTTCTCAGAAAACTGGGAATCAATCTTCCTCAAGACCCAGATATACCACTCTTGGGCATATACCCAAGGAATGCTCAATCATATCACAAGGACACATGCTCAACTATGTTCATAGCAGCACTATTCGTAATAGTCAGAATCTGGAAACAACCTAGATGCCCCTCAACTGAAGAATGGATTAAGAAAATGTGGTACATATACACAATGGAGTATTATTCAGCAGAGAAAAATAATGACCTCATGAAATTTGCAGACAAATGGATGGAACTAGAAAATATCATCATCCTGAGTGAGGTAACCCAGACCCAGAAGGACAAAAGTCGTATGTTCTCACTCATAAGTGGATACTAGATGTAAAACAAAGGATAACCAGACTGCAACCCACAGCTCCAGGGAGGACCCTAGGAAGGACGCATGGATAGCCCAGCGAGAGCAAAATGGAGGAGATCTACATGGGCAGACTGGGGGTGAGGGGAGGGGCAAGGGATGGAGGATAAGAGCATAGGGGAACAGGAGGTTCAAGTTGGAACAGGGGCACAGTAAGAGAGCAAGAAAAGAGATACCATGATAAATGAAGATATCATGGGAATAGAGAGAAACAGAGTTCTAGGGAGGTTCCTAGGAATCCACAAGGATGACCCCACCTTAGACTATTGGCAATCATCGAGAGGNTGCCTGAACTGGCCTACTCCGGTGATCACACGGATGAATACCCTAACTGTCATCACAGAGCCCTCATCCAGAGACTGATGGAGGCAGATGCGGAGATCGATAGCTGGGTACCAGGCCGAGCTCAAGAAGTCCAATCAATGGGAGAGAGGGGGCCTTCAATGAGTAAGGGATGAGATCATGATGGAAAGGTGTACAAAGAGAGCCAGCCAAACTAGTGGAGACACATGAACTGTGGACCAATAGCTGAGGAGCCCCCAGGGTACTGGACTGGGCCCTCTGGATAGGCGAGACAGATGTCTAGCTTGGACTGTTTGGGGGACCCCCAGATAGGCAGTGGGATCGGGACCTGTCCCTGGTGCTGAACTGGCTTTTTGGAGCCCAGTGCCCATGGGGAGACACTTTGTGCAGCCTTGGTGCAGGAAGGAGGTGCTTGGACCTGCCTCAACTGAATGTGCCAGGCTCTGCTGACTCCCCATGGGAGACCTTGCCTTGGAGGAGGGGGGAGTGGGAGGAGGGAGGAGAGGGGAATCTGCAAAAAATTTTAAAAAAGAAAAAAGTATCAGATATGAAATAAATATTTGTGAAAAAAAGTTATAAAGAATTAATTTAGGTAAGAAAAAAATGGTTCTCACTGTATTGTTCTAATAAGCTTCAAAGTTTACAAAAGATACTCTTCTGACATTGTTCTAACTGTCCCATGTGTTAGTTAGCATGCTATTTAGTGTGCTTTGGAGGCTGATCCCTGAATCTCTTAGACATCTAAGGCTTAGGAATTAATTTTAAGGTGCCTGATTAGATGGTACCATGGTCTGAATGTGCAATATCCCCCCTACTTGGTCCCCAGATGATGACACTGTTTTAGAAGCTTATAGGACCTTTAGAAGATGAGGCCTAGCTGAAAGAAGTGAGTCCCTGGGGGGATGGATCCTGAGGATTATAGTCTCACCGAGTATCTGGCAAAGCACTCCTCCCTACTTCCTGATCCACAGAAATGTGAGCAAGCTGCTTCATGCTTCTGCTCCCATGAACACCACTATGCCTTCTCACTATGAAACTATTAAGTAAAATAAATCTTCCTCCCCCAAGTAATGTCTGTCAGGTAACTGGCCAGAGCAACAAGAAAAGTATGAATACAAATGGTGAACAGGGAGTGAGATAGCTCTTATGGAATAATGTCATTTTCATGATGAGTTCATTCAGCTTGATAATCAAAACACAACATTCAGTTGAAAACCAAACAGCATTCACTTTCATGTTTCCCAAATGCAAATCTACTTTAGTTAGTATATTTTAAACATATGAAGCTATATAAAACTCATCAACCTTAAGCAATTATGAAGTAGTAGTTAATGAATGCAGAGGTTAGAGAACTAGCAGTGTTAGATGAATGNAGTTTCAGTATTTTAATATGGCTATTTTTTATTTCTATTAAAGAGAAATAAATTTTTGTTGTTTAAAGATGGGAAATGAGCTAGGTATGGTTGTGTACAACTTTAAACTCAGTTCTCAGTAAGGAGGTAAATGAATCTCTATGAGTTTGAGGCCAGCCTGGTCTACATGGCAAATTCCAGGCCAGCAAGGGCTACATCGCAAAAAAAGTAAATGATGGTGATGATGATGATGACGATGATGATGATGATGATGAAATAGGAAATGATAGTAAGAGAAAATTTCTACTTCATTTATGAAATATCTTAGTTTTTCCGCCAATAAAACAAAGACAATGATGAGGGGGGGAGGTATTTTTCCAAAGGCTGTTTTCCTGAAATATCAATAAATTCTAGTGGGAAAAAAATAAGTGCCAAGGGCACTGAATTCCTATAACTTTATGTTGCCCCAGCATCAGTCTGTGTCCTCCACTTAAAGAAGGCCACACNGGGTTTATCCTGGGATGCCAAGGATAAACAAATTTGGGTTCTAGGTGTCAGCAAATGAGCAGGTAAACATAAACTACACATGAGTAGCCAAGGGCCACAAGACATCCAAGAGTTCAAACATGCTTCCCATGAGAGGGTCTCCTTGGCTGTGAGTCAAGCAAGAAGCATTAGGCTATGTACCACGTGAAAAGAATATTCTGTGGCAGGCAATGTTCAGCTTCCCTTCATCCCCATTTGGGAGTGTTCCTGGCTTCTCTGGTGGTAGAACTCTGGTTCAGCTGAGAAGCTCTTCAAAACACCAAGATGCGACAAACTCTCCAAACAGCAAGAATGAAGGTGAGATTTATATTTGTAGTATTTTTCTGTCTCAGATTTCTTTCTTTCTTTGGTTTTTTGAGACAGGGTTTCTCTGTATAACAGCCCTGACTGTCCTGGAACTCACTCTGTAGACCAGGCTGGCCTGAAACTCAGAGATCCGCCTGCCTTTGCCTCCCCAAGTGCTGGGATTAAAGGTGCACACCACCACCACCCGGCCTATCTCAGATTACTTACTGACNCACAAATTGTTACACCCAACCTGTAGTAAACAAACAAGACCACTGTCATATCAAAGACAGCTTAAAACTGGAGACAATTTAAGAGGGGATTTATATAACCTTTATACAAAATATTTAAAATTATGCATGACTTTTTGTAAAACATCTGAAAATGGAACATAAGTGCACTAGTACAATTTAATCACTTGGCCAGATGACAAAAACTATTAATGGATTTTGTTCCTAAGAATTAACCTAAGTAATTTTACACATAGCAGAAAAAATTAGATAACAGATGTTGACAAGGATGTGAAGAAACTGGAACCCTTACATACCATTCACAGGAATGTAAATGGTGCAGCCATTTGGGAAAACAGTCTAGCAGCTCCTCAAGAAGTTAAACAGAATCGCTAATTAAATGGGCAATTTGTTCCTAAGAATATACCCAAGAAATGAAAACTGAGGTTGACATGAAACACCATGTGTGACTGCTCACAGCATTCACGTTTACACTTCACAGATAAAAAGTGGGACCAACTCCAATGGTCACTGTCTTAGTCTCACTTCTGTTGCTAAGAAAAAATACCCTAACAAAAAGCAACTTAGGGAAAAGGGGATTATTTCACTTCACAGTTACATCCATCACTGTGGGGAAGTCAAGGCAGGAATGACTAACAGCCAGTTCCCCCACATCCAGTCAAAAGCAATGAATGCATGCTCCTGCTTGTTTGTTTCAATTTCTCCACTTTTACAACAGTCCAGGAACCCCTGCTACAGAATTGTGCTACATACACTGTGCTTTGTCTTCCCACACTGATTAACTTAAGACAATCCCCCAAAAGACATGCCCACTGGCCAACCTAATGCAGATAATGCGTTGTTGAGACTCTCCTTCTGGGAGATTATAGTTATTATGTTGACAGGTAAAGCTAATAGATAACTATTTGGCCATAAAGGGAAAGAAGTGCTAATATCTGCTACAACATATTTTAACCCAGAGAACATTATACTATACGAAAGAAGCCAGTCACCCAAATCCACATATTGTTTGAATCCACTTACAGAAAATGTCTAGAATAAACAAACAGTTAGTGGTTGTTTAGGGGCAGAGAGGATGGTAAGCATGTGAAGTAACAGTTAAAGAATTCAAGGTTTCTTCTTGAGGTTAAAAGAAAAAGGTCTAAAATTGACTGTGGTTATGGTTGCACAACTCTAAATACACTCAAAGCACTGTGTACTTTAAATGGGTAAACTATATCGTACATGCACTGTATCTCAACTAAGCTGTCACCAAAAAGAAAGAAACCGTGTGCATGTAGCACACAATGAGAGGAGAACTTGACCTGAAAAGCTTTTCATAATATATTGCAAACACCATTTTTAAGGGAACCACAGGTCTTGACTTTTTTTCCCCTTTGAGTAGATAGATACTACCTTTGAAACAGGAAACAAAGGTAGGGATAACCAACATTATTTTGATATTTTGAAAGCATTCTTTCTTGTGGATTGGGTAAGGTGGAGCTAGTTCTGTTCCTTAAAAACATGCTTCAAAATAAATGACCTAAAGGTGAGCAAGCACTGGAAAATGTTCGAGTTGACAACTACACTCAGACTCTTTCTGGCATCACAGCCTTAGCTGTAGGAATACACCAGCAGGCTTGTTCATTGGTACTTAGCAAAGTTGTCTCTACACTGTATGCTAAATAATAACTCAGGGTGGGTATAAAACCAACCCTTGTATGACATGCCCCAGAGCACACTCACTCACTACTGAACGACCTAAAGATAATCTGTACCCGTGAATGTAAACATGGGTGAGGCTAGGGCAAGGAGAATAATTATGCAAACCCAGATTTCTCTACTGCTGGAAAGTTGCCACTTCCTACCAGAGCTAAAAAATCTAAAAAGGTAGATGCTCCTTAAACTATGAAGCTAAACTTTAATGAGAAAGAAAAATGGTCCTCCTCTGAGGCCTCGCTTCTCCTTTCAAGGAAGTGCCCATGGCCTGCTAAGGACAGAAATGAGTTCAGAGCTTCCTCAATAGGACTTGAGATAGGAGAGTGAGAATAGCCAGTTCTCACAGCTGTTGTAACTGCAAAGCAGGGCATTCCAGGGCCAGGATGGGCACAAAATGACAAGATCAGCTACAAGATTGGCAGGGCCCAGTGCAAACATATGTGGCTTTGTTTGTGGATGAACTTGAGAAGGGTGACAGCAGAGCATTACACTGTACACAGGCTTTTCTGAGTGTAGAGATCTGTAGAACACCACAGATGCCATGCCTGCAAGACCAGCCTGACTTCTGAACAACAGGAAAGAGACTTTTCAAAGATATAGGAAACAATAAAGTGAAAAAAAAAAAAAGATCACGCAGAGACTATCATACTATCATGCTATACATCCCAGATATTTTTCTCCATGCTAATACATGTAGACATTTATTTATATAATTGTTTCTATTGTATGATTGTACAGTGTATATTCTCCACTATGGTTGTCTTTTTTTTTTTAATTTATGACTTGGAAAAGCTTTCTAAAATGTTAATGAATACAGATCATTTCAATCTTACATAGATGACAGGACATAAATAGAACCACGCTTCAATTAGCCAGACTCTTAGGTGTTGGGTTAATGACAGATCCTGACTTGTTCATTATTAGAATGATGTGCCCTGAATTAGAACAGCCTTAAGAGAAAACGAAATAAATCAATCAATATAAATCACTTCATAAGGTGCTTCGCATATAATAAGCTCTCTACATGCTAGTGACTTTTGAAAACCAATACTATGTCTAAGTAAACACATACTAATTTACATTCCCAACATTAGATTNAAAAAGGCTTTTGTTGTTGGCTTGTTTGTTGGATAAGGTCTTGCAGCTCAGGCTAGCCTTGAACTCTTGTTAGTGCTGCCCCTGGCATCTCAAGTGCTGGGACTGAGCCAGGCAAAAGAGATTCTTTAGTTTTCTTATTGGATTCTTCATGCTCTTAAAACTGTCAATGACTTCTGCATGAAGGNTATCAACCCTATGTCACAGAATAGCAAGCACTCTTTGGTCTTAAAAGGGGGCGGGAATAAACCTGAGATTTACCTCCNGTTCCTAGGACCTTCAGCAGCTCAAAATTTTCAATTCCCACCTTCTCTGCATGTCCTGTTAAGTTGGCTAAAGAGAAAGAAAAAAGAAAGAAAAAATTAAAGGGGTCAGCAACAGGAGGACTCTGTGGGGGCTTTTGGGGGTATCAGCAAAGTTTTATTTCTTAACCTGGGGTGTTTCTATATAATTACTTGTATAGTTATATTTTATATCTTCATTATAATAAAACTTTTCTTAAAAATTTAGTGACTAGATATTATTTGTACCATAGGTTAAATCAACATAAAGTCTAATAATAAACAAAAGTTATAATACACAGGTAGATTTGTAGTGAAAAGTGGACAGATTTACAAGAATTCATTTATGTAACAATACAACGTGCCTAACTACTATACTAGATTCTGGCTTATGTTCTCGTTTTATTTGTGCCACTAAAAATGTATCATAAGTTAGTGTACACTAGCTATGTGCACACACTGTCTCAGCTCCCCCATCCAAAGTGAGAGCACTGGTTTAGAAAACTAAGATCCCTGTCAGCTCTAAAATTCTAGGGATGTGTTTAAATATACACACTCTTAAAAACATATTCTGTCCTAAATAAGCAAAAGAAGAATATGTTATAAGTGAGCATTTTCCACAGTATTCTCCATTGGGTTCTGGTCCCACCTGATCACATATGAAAAGGTTGTTTGGAGAAAAGGGGGGAACAGGGTACTCTGGTGAAAAAAACTGAAAATGGTTGGCTTTAGCAAAGTTAAATGGCTGCTTTACCACAGGACCTCACAGATTTTGTACTATAAATCTTCAAGGCTGAGATACTGCATTCTTAAAATTTATTAAACAAGTTGCTCTTTATAATAATGCCTATGAATANTATGTGAACTAGCTTTCTGTAGAAATCATCAAGAAATGCTTGATCCAACTACTAGTTCTACCACTTCAATGCTGGGTACTCTTGAACAGATTAGTTCTCTGTCAGTTCCCAATAATTGAAGATAGGGAGAATTAACAACAACAACTCTACCCCTATAATATACTGATATCTACAATCTACTCTGAAAGTAGTAGGAAGGTAAGATGGACTGATGGCTGAATATAAGTAGCTATGTCATAAACCAACTATAGCAAATACAGAATCTAGACGGCGAGTAAAGAGTGTTCAACATACAAATCTTTCAAAATGCCTGTAAAATAACAGAAAATAGAATAAGATCTACCTCATGGCTGGGCAGTGCTGGCACACGCCTTTAATCCCAGCACTCGGGAGGCAGAGGCAGGCGAATGTGAGTTCGAGGCCAGCGTGGGCTACAGAGTGAGTTCCAGGAAAGACACCTCCAAAGCTACACAGGGAAACCCTGTCTCGAAAAAAAAAAGAAAAAAAGAAAATCAGACTCAAGTAAGAAATTTTAGAGCTACAAGTTTGAGGGTGTGGTGATATTTTGTGCTCTAACAAATAAAGCTTGCCTGGAGATCAGAGTGCAGAGTTAGCCACTAATTAACCATAGTGGCTAACCAGGCAGTGATGGCGCACACCTTTGATCCCAGGACTTGGGAGGCACATGCCTTTAATCCTAATACTAGGGAGGTGAAGACTGGGAGTGATATGGCTGGGTGGAGAGAGGAATATAAGGCAGGAAGAGACAGGAGCTCAGCCCCTTTCTAGGCTGAGGAGCTGTGGAGGTAAGAGGTGACTGGTTAGCTCCTTTACTTCTCTGATCTTTCAGCATTTACCCCTATTTCTGGCTCTGGGTTTTTATTATTAAAACCAATTAGAATACGTGCTACATGAGGCAGTAAGTAATTTCAGTATTTTGTCAAAGTTTAATTAAATTGACATTTTAAATTAAGTTTTTAATTATTCTAATTTTAAAAATTGTAAGGGACCAGTAAGTCTTAGCCAGGTCAATGGGTCCAACCAGCTCACCATGACTAAGGTTTTTGTTGGGGTACGTGGTGATTTGAATAAAAATGGCCCCAAAGAGCCATATATTTGCATGCTTAGTACCCCAGCTGAAGAACTGTTTGGGAAGGATTAGGAGGCCTGACTTGCTGGAGGCAGTGTGCAGCTGGGGGTGGGCTCTGAGGCTTCAGAAGTCCACACCAGGCCTAGTGTCTCTCTCTCTGCCTGCTACCTGTGGATCAGGATGTAAAGCTCTCAGCTACTGGTCCAACACCATACTTACCTGCTTCCTGTCATGATGACAGTGGACTAACCCTCTAAAACTGTAAGTAAGGCTCCATTTAAATGCTTTCTTTTATAAGAGTTGCCTTGGTCATGGTGTCTCTTCACAACAACACTGACTAAGACAGGGAACAGGATTAAAGAAAAGCAAATAGTAAATACTGTATTACGTGGATTCTGAAGCAAACACATACTCAAACATGTGAATCTAAATAGTTCTCACTTCTATGCTATTGTTTTGTCAGTACAATTAAAGCCTTTGAACATGAAGATCTAAAAATAAACTCTATTTTTTAATTTAATTGTTAGCCTCAAGAACAAGAGCTCAAACCTCCAAATAAAAATACTAANATTATTAGAATAAGACTTAAAATATTTACAGATTTTATTTCACCTCAAGGGTGNAATAAACATTACCAACTACATAAGTCTTCTACATTTGTGAGATAGTCACAAGACTTATTCAAGTCCTAATCATGTTGCTCAGAAGATGAGCTTCAGGCCTGGGACCACAGTACCAGAGTCAGTACTGCTGAAGCAGTTACAACTGCCCACTGTCTTTTTTCACACCACAAAGGAGGTGGGACTTTATCATGGTTGAGAGACAGCAGCCTTTGTTCCTTCTCCAATTCCAATTATGCCTCCACTAGATTCCCTTTCTAGTTCTCCCCACAGGTAAGAGGGCTTAGAAATCCATGCATGAATCCAAAATTCTGAAAGAAAACTCAAAATCACATTTTTTTTTTCAATACATGAATGGGGATGGAGCACATCAGTAGGAGCAGGTTACTACAATTCAAAAGATTGGCTCCTACACGGGCCTTTCTTTTTTTAGAGATGTTTATTAGTTATTTATTGACATGTGTGTGTTCTGGTGCACACTGACAATCAGAGTACATCTTCTAGTAGTCAGGCCTCTCCTATCATGTGGATTCCAGTGATCAAACTCAGGCTGTCAGTCTTGCAGAAAGCACCTTGACTTCTTGATCCACCTCACCTCCCCTTTGAGTTTTTGACTAAAATTTTCAGCATGGTCTGACTTCTTAGGGAAGATTATTCTCTTGCTCTTCTCCTTCAGTGTATACAGTAGTTAACAAAGTAGATGTGGTTGTCATGATGCTGTGTTTTGACCATTTTGTTTGTTTGTTTGTTTGTCTGACAAGAGACAGTAACAGAATGAATATACTCACAATACACTATGTACATCTATAAAATGGTCAAAAATTAAATAAAAAGTAATTTCTAAAAAGAGACAGAAAAGAAAGTGCTTCCTTTCTTGCTTTGCTTTCTGCCGTGAGAGAACTCCTTAGGGACTGAAGCTGACAATGTCTGATCCTGAGCATTTCAGCTTCCAGAACGGAGTCATGACTGTTTACTGGGTTTTGTTTGTCTGAGAGTTACTGGGGGATATCTTTCTGTACATTGTGAATATATGTTGTTCCCATTGGTCAATAAATAAGCTGCTTTGGCCTATGGCAAGGCAGTTTAGAGGCAGGCGGGAAATCCAAGGAGAGAGACAGGAAAGAGAAAGGCAGAGTCTGGGGAGATGCCAACCTGCTGCCCAAGAGGCAATATGCCAGCAGACCAGTAAAGCCACAGAACAAGTGGCAAAACATAGATTAATAGAAATGGGTTAATTTAAAATATAAGAGCTAGTTAGCAATAAGCTTGCCATAGGTCATACAGTTTGTAAGTAATATTAAGCCTCTGAGTGACTATTTTATAAGCAGCTGAGGGACCATGGGGCCGGGCAGGACCAGAGAAAACTTTCGAGTATTTTTNTTTAGATAAAGTCTCACTCCATAGCTCAGGCTGGCCTGAAACTGTGCAACTCAGGCTAGCTTCAAATTTACAGCAATTCTGCTTGGGTCTCTCAGGTGCTTGCTGTGAGTACAGGTATGTGCCACCATGCTCAACTTGTATGTTGGTTTCACCACTCAGTCAATGGTATTTTTATTATGGGAGTCTGAATAAGACAACTGGAGTCCACTAACTAATTTGCTCTCCCTTCTAACATTCTAAGTCACATGCCTAAACACACTAGTCCCAAGATTATGATCAGATGGAGTTGGTCAGGAAAGAGAATGCCTCACTTGGGCTGTAAGCCTAAATTTCCTACAGAGGTTATATAATAGCTCTGTACTGACATGCTGGAAGTACATACAGCTATTACTAAGGTGGTATTCTGATTCCCAGGAGTTACTGTTGTTCTGCGCAAACAGGTCCTTTGTGGCTCCTGAGGGTTAAAAGAGCAGACTGGATGATCAGAGTTTGGGCATTTCTGGTTCTAACAGCAAAATGACACCGAACCACAGCATGAGCCTAAACCCTGAAAGAGTTAACTCCTTCCCCCACAAACAACACCTTATGAGAATCTTCACAAATTAAAACAAAAAAGCAGTCTGAGCTTATCAGATGTTCAGAGCTGGCACCTATTCTGGTGCCCACATGAGGTGAGCAGTTAAAATATTAGTAATACTGGATTTAAATAATATTTTGGATCTTTCTAAGGTCTCTAAGCCTGTCTCTATTGCTAATTAACTGAATCAGAGGCAGAATTCAAGTCCAGCCTGGTCCACAAAATGAATTCCAGTCCAGCTGAGGCTACTCAATGAGACCTTGCCTAAAAATAAATAAATAAATAAATAAATAGCATTTTTTTATTGAAAATTCCTATAATATATTCTGATATCAGTTTCCCTTCCTCCATCTCCTCCCAGATCTCACCCCCATCAATGTCTGGCTTGAACCTGTGTTGGTCCTGTGCATGCTGCCACAGTCTCTGTGAGTTCCTATATGTGGCAGTCCTATTGGCTCTGTTTCCTTGGTGTCTTCCATCCCCTCTGGCTCTTACGATCTTTCTGCCTCTTCTTCCGCATAGTTCCCTGCAGTTCTTTTTGCAGTAATATATTACTGAGCTTAATCTAAATGATTATTTAGGAAAAGAAAGGTATAAACAATTTTAATGCTTTCACAAAACAAGTCTAACCAAATATTTTTCTCATTAAAACATGTTGAAAATCCTTCACTTCTTGATTAGTGTTACCTTCTTTAAATGCATGCTCTTTGGTTCAGTAATCACTTTTGAAACTGAATTTAACTAATCTCTTCGTAAGCACATCAAATGATGTTTTTTAAATGTCAAAACTCTAATGAATACTAAAATGATTCACTTTAAAAAGTTTGATTTATTAACAATTCTTAAAGAAAAAAAATCTTACATTACATAATAGATTTAAAAGAATTAGTTCCTGAGCAGGGCGTAGTATGTGTCTATAGTCCCAAGTGCTAGGGAGGTGAGGCAGGAGGATTGCAGCTTTGAAACTGGCCTGGCCTACAAACTGAAATCCTGTCTCCAAGGGAGAGAAAATGGGAAAGAGAGAAAATTAGTTCCTTATACCATAACTGAATTCTCTTAGCCCAGTCTATATTTAATAACTATATTCTAATACAGACACATGTAGTTTGGGAAGTATGACTGGGCTGTCTTTTCAGGCTTTATTGTGGTAAAATCCATGCAACAGAAAATTGACTATCTTAGTCATTTTAAGTGNACCAGTCACTATTATTAAATGCATTATGTTGTTGTACAGCTGTCACCACCTGTGTAACTTCCATCTTGTGAAACTGAAACCCCTATGATCAATTACGTAGCTACTCCTGAACCGCTCTTACCCCTGACAACCAATACTGTACTTTCTGTACCTATGATTTTGGCTGCTCCATGTGTCTTTATTTAAGTGGGACCACACCTTACTGAGGCTAGCTTACTTTACTAACCATAAAATCCCTAAATTTCATCCATGTTAAAGCACGTATCAAATTCTTCTTCCCTTATAAAACTAAGCAGCATGTCACTGTACGTATATACTACATTTGCTTATACATTTATTGTGGGAGAATATTATTGTAAGGTGTGTTACTTTTGTCTATGTTGCATTTGTTTNACTCTGTGAAGCTGTGTTACTGTGCCTGTCTAAAACACCTGATGTCTAATAAAGAAGTGAACGGCCAATAGCTAGGTAGGAGAAAGGCGGGGCTGGCAGGCAGAGAGAATATATAGAAGGAGAAATCTAGGAGTGAAAGAAGGAGGAAGACATCAGTGGCCAGCCACCTAGCCACACAACCGGCATCAGAGTAAGAAAGAAAGGTTTACAGAAATAGAGAAAAGTAAAAGCCCAGAGGCAAAAGATAAGACAGGATAATTTAAAGTTAAGAAAAGCTGACAAGAAACGAGCCAAACTAAGGCCGAGCATTCATAATTGACGATAAGCCTCCGTGTGTGATTTATTTGGGAGCTGGGTGGCAGGTCCCCAAAAAGACAAAGAGAAAAAAAAATTTGGCGTACCAACGTGGCGCTGGAATTTCCATAGTGCCTGAGAAAGCTTTTTAAAAAGGAGGTGGGGGTATAGGCTCCTTTAAGAGTTTCTGCCTGCTGGCAAGCCCTTGAGCAGTAAGTACACTAAGTAGGAACAAAAAACTAAGTAAAAATGCCTGCCACAGTGCAAGCATCAGCATTCTAGAGCTCTAGGAAGGTTGAATGCAGTTCCTGGNCAGACAAACCTCTGACCGGATTGGAGTTTCACACTTGGTTTTCATGACCCAAGAAGTGGGCGGAGCCAGCTGAGAGGACAGTGTGGAGGATCCAGGTGAAGGCTAGCAGTTTAAAGGTTTGCTCATATGGTCAAAAAAGGTTGAAGATTCGCAATAAAAGAGGTCCAGACGGAAAAATCTCCAAACAGGTTACAGTGTGTTTAACAATGTGTATAGGCTTAGGGAGAAAAAGGGTATAGTCATAGAAAGAAAAAAATAGTTTAAAAATAATGATAAAGTCTTTAAAGAGAAAGTAAAAGCAATATAAAAGAAAAACAGCCACATATAAGATGGGAAATACACAGGGACTCTGGATCCTATATGTTATTGTGTTGATTTTGAATTTTTTGAATGTTGCTGAGCAAAGGACAGCTGCAAAGATACCTGGAATTGAAAGAGGGACTGTTGAAATAAATCAGCCTATATACTTTAGGAATGCCTTAACTTTTAAAACATCAAAAAATATGTTTGTCAAATGGAAATTAAAAATGCTTTGGAGTTTTGTTCCTACAGGAGATGAGAGGCTGTGAATTCCTTCAGGGTTAATATGGATCATGTTTGATCAGGGGAGACCTACTGAATCTTGACAGGTGATATTTATTAGCAAAGATTATCTGCTGGTCTTCCCAGGACTTGGCCATTATCTGAAATTTTCTCTCAGGGACCCTAACGATACTTTGTCCATAGACAGCAGGATGTTTGTTATCATTTAGGGGAATATAGTATATTGATACAAATTTACAGTTATTTTTATTACACTATATATATGTTTCTACTCTTATTTAAAGGATTTTTGTATATTGATAAAAATTTAAGGTTATTTTTGTTACAACATATTGTATATATGTTTCTATTCTTGTTTAAGGTATTGTACCTATGCAGTTTATTTTAAAATGTAAGGTAAAATTCTAGTTTTTGAAAGCTGTTATTATAAACTATATAGGATAATCAGGAAACATAGGTTAGTGGGTAGTCATTTATAACAATATTATAGATATGTTACGTATGTTTTCCAGATCATATAGAGATATATTTAGATAGGTAAATGGTTTTCAAATACTTCATAGACCTATAGAATATGGCATTTAAAATGTTTTGTTAAAGTTTTTCATGACAATGAGACACATCTGCTCCTGGCAGCACCAATTTACTTCAGCACCAATTTACTCCAGAGAAGATGATGGGCACGGAGTTTGCTTTCATTGTGGCAAGGTTAGCCACTGGGCAAAGAAACTGTTCTTGCCTTTGACTGCTGACAGTGTGTGGTACAGACTGGACATGCAGGACTCACAGGAAAATGAGTGTTTAACTTTGCCAAAACAAGGCATAACAGTCCTTCAAAATTCCTGCTTCACAGAAGAGTCTGCCAGATATTCTGCAGGACACACAGGAAAGTGACTGCTGAATTCTTCCGAGGCAGGACAGTCTTTCAAAATTCCTGCTTTATAGAAGAGTCTGCCAGATACTCTANGCCTGTAGGCTGAAGATGGATGCCCAATGTTGCAGAGGAACTTTGGGTGACTGTCCAGGCAGATGTCTTTGTGTTAGATAATATTACAACCTTCTGGGTCTTTGATGGAGTTGAAGACTAGATAGTTATAGTTGCAGTTTTCCTTAATTATGATAGAAAGTAAGTTAGATGTAAAACTTTGGATTCACTAAGATAGGATGGATAATGCATTATTTTCTCTGAATATGCTAACTACAAATGGACAGAATATTGTAAATTCTTACTTGATAACTGTTTTGTTGTATATAATTTTACTATGTTAAAGTTAAAACCTTTCATTTTTATTTAGACAAAAAGGGGGAAATGTTGTAGAATATTATTTTAAGGTATGTTACTTTTGTTTATGTTGCATTTGTTTAATTCTGGGAAGCTGTGTTACTTTGCCTGTCTAAAATACCTGATGGTCTAATAAAGAACTGAACAGCCAATAGCAAGGCAGGAGAAAGGATAGGCAGGGCTGGTAGGCAGAGAGAATATACACAAGGAGAAATCTGGGAGAAGAAGAAGTAGCCAGAGAAGGAGGAGGGCTCCAGGAAGATAGCCACCCAGCTACACAGTAAGCCAAGCCATGGAGTAAGAGCAAGTTTGACAGAAGTAAGAAAAGTAAAAGCCCCAGAGACAAAAGGTAGATGGGATAAGTTAAGTTGGCAAGAAACAAGCCAAGCTAAGGCTGAGCATTTATAATTAAGAATAAGCCTCTGTGTGTGATTTATTTGGGAGCTCAGTGGCAAGGCCTCCCAAAAGAAAAAAAAACAAATGACAACAATTCATCTGTCAATGAACATGTGGGTTACTTTCACATTTTTAGCCATATATATATATATGGAAACTACTTTCAATTCTTACACGGATTGAAATCTTAGGGGAAGTGAAAGAGCTACTGGTAATTCTAATTTTAACTTTTTGAGGAATTTCCACATTATTTTTCATTGAGGCTGCTATGTACCTTTGAAACTNTTACCAACTACACTAGGTCAGTTCCCCATGACTGACCAAACTTGCTATCTCCTTTTTTATAATAGCCATCTTGATAGTTACAAGATCAGAATAGATGTAATTTAAATAACACTAATTCTTAAAATTTTTCTCCCAATATTTAAATAATTTTTATTGTAAAATTATCCAGGATCAATGTTTAACAAAAGAAGGTAACATTAGGTAGGTCTAAAGTAGATTTTGAAGTCTGAGAGATGGCTCAGCAGTTAAGAACATGCACTGCTCTTAAAGAGGACCAGAGTTTGGTTCCCAGCACCCATACCAAGTGGTTGGGAGCTCACAATCACCCATTAATTCCAGCTCCAAGAGATCTGACACCCTTCTCTGGTCTCCTCAGGCACTGGNACCCACATAGCATACACACACACAAACACCAATACATAAAAATAAATCTGAAAGTTAAAAAAATTGAGTAGATTTTTAAAATAAGTCATAACCCTATACCCCAAAAAATAACTATCACTGATTTTTATCATATTCTTCAAGGCATATTTCAGCCACAAATCTATGACTGATGAATAGTTTCTTAATCCTATTTTCTAGACAATTCAATTATCAAACATAATTTACAATACATATCATCTATAATCTTTTTCTTAAGTTGTAAATGTTTAACTCAGAACTTTCAACTCTCTTGGAGAAAAACAATCAGTAAAAACACATTTTTCATTCTGTTGCCATAGTTTCTGCTAAGCACATGTAATCAAATGTGCTAAAATCATTTGATTATATCCACTTGATTACATTCACTTATGTTAAAGCTAAGAAGAGGCTTAATATTTTAAAATGTGCTTTTGCAAATTCAAATTAAAGTAGAAATAAGAATAATGTTTCTGAAGTTATTTCAAATGTTTTATGCTATATGACTGAGGTAATCAATTTAATGAGTTAATACTTATTAAATTTGCATGATTATATGAGAATTATAAATTAATAGGCTAATGGACTCTATGACATGTAAAGTATTATTATCACATAAAAGTGGCGAGAAAGTTGCCATTATTTGTCAACATTGACAATCCACTCATTTTAGGCAAGTTCACAAATTTCTAGTTGGCAGGGGTGGGTCTGAAGGGATACACCTCAGTGATAGACTATTTGTTTAGCATGCACTGAGGCCCTGAATTCAACCCTCTGTACCACAAGACGTTGGGGAGGGGTTGAGGAACTATAGGTGAGAAAGATGTCAGAATAAAGTACCTAGGTAGAAGTAATTATTCTCCCTAATAGATGATGATGAGGGCTGTTTTAATTAGCTATATTATATGGAAAACCTTTATAATATAAAAAAGGGCACATGAGATTAGCTGATTCAATACCTGGAACGTCCAACTAATTGGTTTTAATTAACTCTGTAAGTAACAATAGCTTTTAACATGATGAAAATAATGCTTCAGAAAAGAGATTACTCTGGCAATAGTATACTATGGAGCTAGAAGCAAAGAAAAACTCAATGCTGAAAGATGGTGAGGTTACTGAAATAAGCTGTATATAGTCCAGTAAGAGTCTGGCCTGAATGCAAGCTAAAAAGAAGAGGAAAGAGTGAATTCAAGAAATCACTGTAGTGTTCAGTTACAACACACCATCANTGAAACCTGCCTTGGATGCTAAGACTACAAAAAGCAAACATGTGATCACCACTTTCAAAGATTCACTGAAATCCTGTGGTGGGACTGCAAACAGGTACAGCCACAATGGAAATTAGTGTGGAGAGGTCTCAAAAAAGCTAAAAGAGCATCTAACATAACCCAGCTATCCTACTCCTTGGCATACACCTAAGGGACTTAATACCCTTCTACAGTTACTTGCTCAGCCATTTTCCTCTACTGGCTTCTACTATGGGCTGAATATTTGTGTCCTCTTGAAAAACTTAANGCAGACAGCTAATCCCAAATGTGATAATACTAAGTGATGGTTCTCTCGAGAAGTGATTAGGGCTCTACCCTCATAAGTGAGATAATTATCCTTACACAAGAGCTTGAAAGAACCTATATATATGAGGACATAGCAAGAGGGGCTACCTATGATGTAGAGCTCTTACTAGACACCTATTCTGACAGTGCTTTAATCTTGGACTTCTTGAAGTATGAGAAACCAATTTATATTGTTATATTATTTGCAAATGCCTAATCAAGCTATTTGTTATAGCCCAAACAGAGTAACATGGCCCCACAGCAAAGAACAAATGGCAGTGTTACTGGCAGAACAAGGAATAAAAAAGGAAGTTCTGGAGTTTCAATACTGATAATAAAATGATGGCAGAACATCCCAAAGGGCTGTTGTGTTTGTTCTAGATGAGGAACTAAAGTTTTACGCAGACATCTGAACAAAGTTGTAAAGAGAGGGCTATGGCTAAAACTTAAATAAGAAAAACCTTTAAGAGACCACACACACACACACACACACACACACACACACACACACACACACAGAGAGAGAGAG
>LZPO01017343.1:395375-428720 GCA_001675575.1 Neotoma lepida | reverse complement strand
TGGCCTCCATGAGTAAAAATCCATATTATTGAGCCCATGTATAATTCCCATCCTTTTTTGCCATAGTCATTTTGTTCATTAGTCCCTTGAGCAATTACGGAGAGACAAGACAAAGAGCTAACTAGTGTCTACAGAGCACATTATTGTACTCCTGATTATTATATCCCTTTCTGTTGAGATCAAATTTTTGGTGGGCACTGATACATGACATAAATATCATCATGATTTTTCTCACTTAAAGAGTTCTAACCACTTTCTAATGGTGTTCCATCTAACCTGACTAACTAGCCAGACTAACGGCTACATAGTCCACAAGTTAGTGTAGAATCACCCATCTGATCATTACTCCTTCCAAGCAAATAAACATCCATATACACTGCTCAAAAGTCCCCACTTCTAAGAGTTCCCTTCACTACTGCTCTCCAGGGATGTCTTGGAAAGAAGTGGTAAAGCTGCAAATGCCCACTTTGATGTGGTACCTATGTATCATGCAGAAACATTACAAGCCATGCCTAAGTTTTCTATTCCTCTGTCAACTAACCATAACGGGCTCTCCATAAGACCACAGGCACAGGCAGGGAGCAGGCAGCAGTGTAGCAGGAATGAGAAACATGGGTGTTTAGGCCACTTCATGTTACTTTACCTTCAGAACCTGCTTGGCTCAATATACAACTTCCATTTCATGACAGAATGCAGCTTTCCCTTTGTGAAGCCTACCAATTTAAGTATTACTCTCACCTAACAAGTCTCAAAGACATATCCAAAGTAATGCTTGACCACTGTCTGGGTATCCTAGATCCAGAGAGTAATATAGTATTAAATATAAACCTGTGTATATAAATAAGAAAAGACAAACATGATACAATGTTAAAAATTGGGGGAAACAGTTAGACATGGTGGTACATGCTTGTAATTCCAGCACTTGAGAGATGGAAGTAAGAGAAATTGGGAGTTCAAGGCCAATGTCAGCTATGAAAAGAGTCTGGACTATTTGAGACATTGTCTTAAAACACCAGCAAGCAAATAAATAAGAATAAATAAATACATGATTCTTTTCTATTATAAATTAATCAAAGCAGGTGGATCTCTGTGAGTTTGAGGCCAGTCTGGTCTACAGAGTGAGTTCCAGGCCAGGCTCCAAAGCTACACAAAGAAACCCTGTCTCTAAAAACCAAAAAAAAAGAAAGAAAGAAAGAAAATTAATCAAAGTTTATAAATGTGCAATTTATCTAGTTACTTTTGCATCTTTGGAATTTAGTTCTTTTAAGATCTTTTTTTTTCATTGACTAGTGTATACTATACCTGTATTTACAAATACAAAGACCTATAACTTTCTGCAGGGCAGCACTGTGCTACATCTTGTAAGAAAATTACAAGCATTGCTTAGGTGGTTTTAGGGTTCATACTAAGTCTGAAATAGGAAAAGTGGGGGTGCCTATGCCTATAGCTCTTACCAATTCTAAGTTCCTCCCTAGCACTACTTGACTTTTTTCTTTGAAGTTAGAACATGGATTTGGTAGACAGTAATACTAAGGTAAAAAGNAGGGTATATATTATATATCTAGTTTCTTTGGGCCCTGGTTTTCACTGTATTGGGTTATATAATTTGCTGTGAGATAAAATTAACATTTTAAAGTAGCATTATTGTTAATAAATGAGCTGTCAGTAGCCCTTTCAAAGTTTTAGAGCTGTAAGCACAAATTATTCCAAACTAACATGTGATTCAAGGTTGCTACATTTAGTGCCAATAGAAATCAAATTGGTGCTATTACCAGCATGCAGTCTGGAAAATAGCAAAAGGGAAGGGTGTTGATAAAGTATTTCTCACAATAGAATTGAGTGCAGAGGTGACAACAGAATTGGAATGGAAACATGAAGTTATAACTCAAAAGGAACAAAGAGCTGCTACACTTTCATATATTCAAACTGAAATCTGATCCTTGGGAACATTACTTGAGACTGTTAAAAACTTACATCTTATATGAAAGAATTCAAAATACATCAAAAAACATAAAAATAATTTTGGTAGCACTTTAGAAGCTGGAATACATGCCTTATTTTAATGAATTTATCATTTGTAAAAAAGCTAATTTTTACTTGCCAAAATACTGAAGTGTAACTTCTATTGTAAATGAAAATCTGAATTTAAAAAGAAATGCTGTGTTGAGTGTAAATAGGGCAGATCTGTTCTGTATCTATTCTAGATTATTAAGATTTGAGGCATGACTGTCTGTAATCCTCATATTAAATGGTTAATAATTTATGAGCTAACAATTGGAGAAGGCAGCTTTAAAAATAAGGCTCTTGAAAATCTCTACACACTCCTTTTGATTTGCTGTATTGTTCCTAAATTATCTTCTTAAAAATAATTTTTAAGTATTAAAGTTCAGTCACATTACATGGCCAGGAAATGCAGTAACTAAATACACAGTTCTCTTAAATAAAGTTGTGTCTTAAAATAGGTACAACATATCAAATAATTTCATTACAGTATATGATTTGCTGCTAAAGGGCCATCTTTATTTTGAAATGCTATATACATTTCATATCTTTCTAAGCTCATAAAGTTTATGTTCACTGAATCTAAACATATGTATAAAGTTGTGAATAAGTGATGTGCTATTAAATCATGCTACCAAAGCAAAGCCACAAAAACTTGCAATGTATGACAATACTTTAATAAATGAAGTATTTTTAATCCCTAGTATTTCACAGGATCTCAGGCTCACTTAAGGAGTATCACTGACAGCCTTAATGAACTGAATGTAGTGCAGCTAATCAGAAGCCAGGAATGTCAGTAATTGCCAATGTTTCCTTTGTGTGCAGTAAAGGAGTTTACTTTTTCTTCTCTTTCCCTCCTCCCAGGAAGTTGATGTAGCCTTGCTGTTTGAGCACTGACTGTTGTATGGATCAGTACGTGGTGTACTGTCTTCCACCTTAGTTCTTTCCAGCTCATCTTCCACACTGGAGCTGCCTTCTAAGGTACAGTCATCTTACTCTTCAACTTAAAATCTTCCAGACTCACATTCTCCCAAGCTGATTCCTTCCTGGTGTTGGCCTTGCTTGCTTGCCCCTTGCCCTCCATGACCTGAGTCTGCACTTAGTATATATTCCCAGTCTTTCCATCTTCTCTCTTGTCCTGGTGGTTTACTATGTCTCTGTGACTCTCGGGGTTTTTCCTACCCTGATGNCCAGCCCTCATTCCCACCCCCGTTCCTCAGCTGTCTGACATCACCAAACCTTCACGTGCTTTCTTGTGCTCNTGAGTACTCTGTTTACTTGAGACTTCTCTTCTGTTTTCACTTTAGACCTGACCATTCGCCCAAGAGTCTCCTCTGGACCCAGTGGTGCCTGGGCTCAGGGGGTATCTGTTCTGGTTCTGGGTCTTAATACAACACCAGATACAAGTAAATAATCAAGATGTCTGCTCAATTAGTAGTCTGTATAATTACATGCAGAGTATGATGACTACATGAAACCTAAGACACGGCCAGGAAAGGAAAACATCCAGCAGAAGGCACTACAATTCCTTACATAGACGGAACTGCACTGGGAATGTTGCCTTAATGCCATGCTCCTTTCCAATGGCAGGGAGCACCATGAGTGTGGACATTAGCTGGGGCTGAGAAGCAGCAGAGGGAAACAAGAACACAGATTTGCTGAGTTTGACTAACAGGAAAGTGGAGAGGAAAGGAGAAAAGTTAAAAAAAAAAATTATGTGAAGCCAGGGAAAAGGTGCTATAACAACCCCTTCCTTCGAGCTAGATGATACAAATGCTGTTCCTTTCTGCTGCCCTTGCCAGAACAGCTGTTATGGCCTGGAGCCCTATACCTCTGCCTTCCTTCAGACATCTTCACTGAAGGCTGCTTTATCTGAAGTGTGATTTTTTTTTTTCCTACTGCAAAGGTGAAACAATCAGGGCAGTGCAGAAAAGAAATGGTGGGGAATGGCTCCAAGGGTTCAGAGAAACAGAGGGAAACCCTGGCAGACATGGAAGGCACTATGCTTTCANAGTTCCCTGCACTAAGAAAATTGAGTCTATTTGTCAGTGGAAAGGGGGGCTGGCAAGTCCCATCTAACTAGGACACAATGGCAAAGACAAAATGAGCACACAAGAGTTAAGATTAGCTGGCATGAGGAAGGTGCAATTATCATAGTTTGTAGGTGGACACTATCCCTGTTATAATTCATAATAAAAGGAAAGTGTCTATGAGGGCGGGCAGGATCTACACTGTATTGATACTTCCTGACCTGCACCAGGCTATGTTCTTGATAAACCTGTCTTACGTTGAAAATATCCAAAGTCAAAAGATGCCCTGAATACACACTCTGCTTTACATCCTACCTTAACAATACAGCACATGGCAGAAAATCAAAGGATTCCCCTCATGGACACAGGGGATCCTACTAGGAGTTAAGACTCTCAGCTGCTACCTAGCATCAGAAGAGAGGATTGAACCATGTATCACTATCCAGGGAAGAGACTGAAATAAAAAATTCAAAGTATGAACATTAGTCACCTTCACATCATCATAAATACAGATCATGGTAAACTACTGTGAGTCACGAACCGTCTATAAACCCTCTACAGCATTTTGAAGTAAGAAGTTACACAATTCATTTATTTTGTCATGTTTCTTTTGTCATATTTCACCTGGCACAGGTTTTCAGATTTTGTTTCTTATGACTAACTTCTTGAAGAATAGTGGCCTGGTTTTTGGCTTGTCTAAAATTTTCTGTCTGACATTTTCTCATGATTACATATTACAAGTGAATAGTACTTAGGGAACATGCTTCTCTGTGAATCACAGCCAGCAGCATCTGAAGTCAGGCTGTCTGATAGTAGTTTTGATCACCGAGGCCTGATGCTATCCAGGCTCTCCACTACGTTGGTACCGATTTTCCCCATATAAAAAGCAACCTGCATGGAGACACTTAAGACCATTAAAATACCCTGTTCATCACCAAAACTCACTGANCTAGATTTGGTATTTATTGATGATTCTCACCCAAGCCAATCTTTAGCCTAATGAGTAGAAAACAATGGTATTCCAATTCTTCCACTCCTTCCAAGCTTAGCAGCCAATACTCTTCTATGGAGAATTTGCTTACAATTCCCTCATATAGGAAACTATTTGGGTATGAAATTATCTGANATTAAACTTGAACAGTTTAAATCATCACCAATGAACAAATAAATATATGGCCTATTATTCAGAACAAAGAAGAATATAGTTAGTACAAGAGTCATGATCTAACTGAATGATGAAACCCAAATATCATGTTGAAGCAACAGCATGTGAAGCAACCAGCAATTCTCATGTTTCCAGATGTTACAAAAGCCTAGCCTGTATGGCATCACCAGGACACTGCATCAAATAAGCTGTCTTTCCAGGAATCACCAGTAACTACAGGACACAGGTGGCAGTTAAAGACGAGAAGACTTAAGCACTTGAGGACTCATGTTTTATACTCCTTCCTACAACTAAGTCTTCTTCAATTCCTGGGATTATTTCCTTGGATAGTTTACTTTTTTTTCTTCCTGCTGTATTTATGTTATATAGGCTTTTCTTTTATACATTTCAATCACTTTCTCTCTGAAAAAAATTTTTCTGTATCTTGTATTTTTAAAAAGAAATGTTTCCTTGCTTTTTCAATNCCTGTATTAAAANTGTACTGGAATCTATTATCTGTTCTTCCATCGAGGCCATATAAACACCGTCATCATTTGTCCTTCATCTTTTTTCCAGAATCCAGCTTGCTCTCACTATATTTTCTCTTTTGTAAATACATTTCATTCTTAGCTTGTTTTTGTTTTTTCTACATCACTTAATCCTTGCCTAAGGATATTTATTCACTTTATTCAGAATGTTATGTTCCTGTTTTTTTTCTGCACAGTGTCGAAACATGTTTTGATTTGTATTTTCTGTTTTATTATTACAATAGCTTTATTTTTTTTCTATTTCTAATCACTCAGTGCCCAGGGTTCTGAACATAAAAGGTTTCTACCAGTTCAGACTGGTGAGATGGCTCACTGAGTAAAGGTACTTGTAGCCAAGCTGGCAACATGAATTGATTCTCAGGACCTAAATGGTAAAAGGAGAGAACCAACTCTTGCAAGTTGTCCTCTAACTGTTGTATGTGTACTATGGCATGGACACATGTGCACAAACACACAGACACACAAATGTTGAAGAAAACATTCTAAAATGTCTCTCCTCTATCAGTTCAGTGACATTTACTTGGCTTGAAAATTAGGAGGAAAGACTGGTGTGTACCTTTTATTTCTGCAAGATCTAATAATTTCTTTTTTTTCCTAGGCAAATCCCCAACATGTCCATCCACTGCTGTTTATCTGGTTCTTACCTGGAGGCAGTGTTTCCTTGAGCTGCTACTGCTGCCCTCCTTACTCTCACACCCCTCTCCTTAACTAATGCTGTAAGCCAACAAGTTCCAAACTGGAGTTCAGCATCCTGGCACACACTGTTGACATTTTCTAAGGTGGTTTTCACTTGTGTTTTTGCCTAAATTAGGGAGACCTCTATCCTCTTTTTTTACAACATTACTTCTGATTCCCTTCTTCTACTCTACCCCCAAAGGACTTTGGGGTCCAGAGCCTATGGAATTTATGCTACTTTCCTTTACCTAATTACAAGTAATCTGAAGACTGCATTGTATTTCCTTCTCTCTCAACAATACTGAAAGTATGGGGAATGTATGACTTCATNTGCACTTCTTTCAGTATTTGTTTGGGGTAAGGGCAATTTGGAAATGGTAAATGTCATTATTCTCTAGATCTAATATCTGTCCTTTGTTCACTATTAAAGTGTAATTTCTGATGTTCCTAAAATTCCAAAGGCACATTAGAAGCTTCCAAGTTGGTCTACAAGTCTCTGAGTGTTGTTTCAAAGGTTTAAAATCCTCTAACCCTATGTCCATCTGACCTTCTATGAAAACAGAATGCTTTCCTTTTGCTCTTAATAAAATAGTGAACCCTCTGAAGCATCACAGTCCTAAAAAAATCATTCTGAGAAACTTCCTACCAAGCCTTCCTTACAGGAGATTTTCATCTCTCAAAATCATGGAAGTTAAATTACCATTATGTATTAGCCTAAAAGTTCAGGGGCTTAAAACATCTATTTTTCGTTTATTCTACATGATCAATGTGGCTTATCCAGAAGTTGTAGTCCAAGTCTTCAAGAAGTCACCAACTGAAAAACTGTCAATTCTTAAAGGAACAGAAACAAAAGGTTTTAATGAAATCATACTGACAATTAAATGCACTAGCCCTAAAAAACTTTACATGAAAGCTAGTCAATTTCATTGGCCAGAGCTGGTTCCACGACTCTGTCTAGCTAAAAGTTCAATGCATATACTACAATAAATGNAACAGTGAGAAAACTAGAAGGGAGAGTAACCTCCAGTTGAGCACTTTCAGTTTGTTGACTGCTATGGGCCCTAAAGAACTAAATGACTTTTAGAGAAACATATATCCCACCCAAGAAATAACATAATAAATGTACAATAAAAATACAAAGCATTTCCAAGAAAAGCAAGAGTTTCTGAGTTGACAAGGGATTACTACCTAGAATGTATGAAGAACCCCTATTAAAAAATAGTGACATAAAAGAAAAAAAAGACAAAGAAAAAANTATAAAGATATTTAAAAGTCAAACAAGTGTGGAAATGTTTGACCTCTTTAGTAGTAACCCAGGAAATACAAATTTCAACATAAGATCACAGTGATCACAACTGATCACAAACTGATCACAATTTACAGGCTTGGTTTTGGGTTTTTGTTTGTTTGGTTTTGGTTTTTTGTTTGTTTGTTTGTTTTTTGAGCCAGAGTGTCAGGTAATGCAGGCAGGCATTGAACTCCATACCTGCCTGGCACCTAGCAGAGGATGCCCTGAACTTTTGATCATCTTGCCTTCACCTCCTGAATGCTAAGATTACAAGGACATGCCACCACACCTGGTTTATATGGTGCTAGAGATAAAATCTAGGATTTCTTGTGTCCTAAGCAAGCATCCTGCCAATTGAGTTACATCCCCAACCAAAGATGACTTTTTAATCTGACAATAAAAAGTACTGAACAGTTGGGAGTGGTGCCACATGTCTAGAATTCTAGCACTCTAGGCAAGTACAAAGCCATCCTAGTCTATAGTGGGTTCCAGGCCAGCTAGGGATATAAATAACAAAATGTATGAATCAGAAGGAGAATGGCTCTAACACGAACCAGTTCATGGGCAGGTGGTCCAGAGCTGTATGAAGAAAACAGACTGAGCAAGCCATAAAGAGCAAGCCAATAAGCAGCAGTACTCTGTGGTCTAGGTTTCAGTTCCTGCCTCCAGGTTCCAGGCATGAATTCCTACCCTAACTTCCCTTTATGATGGACTGTGATTGGAACGTGTAAACTGAAATACCCCCCTACTCTATGCTCGAGCCCTCCAAGTTGCCCTGGACATAGTGTTTTATTACAGCAGTAGAAACCCTATTACACCACCTTAAGTGATTATATCACTGCAACAAAAAGCTGATGAACAGAGGGATACATATGTAACCTTCAACTAAATTTGCAATGCTAAGATTAGATAATGGGAAGTTTGTAGTTTTATGAGTATATATACTGTAGTCATCAGAAAAGATCCACACTTTTTAAATGATCTCATAAAACAAAAACAAAAAATTAAAACTAGAGACCATGGGTAGAGAGATAGCCTAGCAGAGTTAAGAGCATTTCCTGCTCTTACAGAGGACCTAGGGTTCAGTGCCTAGCACCCATGTGGCAGCTGATAACCACCTGTAATTCCGGTACCAGGAGATCTGAGGCACTCTTCTGACCTCAGCAGGTACCTGCACACATGTAGTATACATACATACACTCACACAAGTACACGCATGGTGCATGCGCACATGCACGCGCGCACACACACATACACACTAATTTAAAAAAATTAGAGCACAGCAATTTGAAGTAGTGCCACCTCAGATGCCACCATTTCTCAATTCTGCTCCTGCAGCCTCCACAGGTACACAGCTAGTTTACCTGGAACCCTGTCTCACCTTTCTTCTGAGACCTTCATAGTGCAAGAGTTTCTACAAGGAATACAGCGTTTATTCTACTTTCAAAAATTTTTCTGAATNGATGTGGATGGATCTTCACTAGCATCAGATCCCCATGATCAACTCTGAGAGACTTCTTAATTACAACCAAAATAGCCCCTGTTGAACCTCCACCCGCGATCTACAGCATCCCAGATTAGTTCTGTTCACACTTGTGGCAAAGGACAATGCATGTATAACAAATCATCTCTTTTGCTGTCTCACCTGAAAAGGGGTTGGGGGAAGACAGACAGAGACAGAGACAGATTGACCGACTGACCAATTAGGCATGATGACACACTCGAGATCCTAGCACTGAAAGTTTAAGGCCAGCATAGGCTACATGACAAGACTCTATCTCAAAATAAAATAAATTGAATTGAATCTGAATTAAAAAGATAAAGTAACAATCCCTAAAAATAAATGTATTCCTTGGCTTACCTCTCTTATTCCCAATACCACTGACCATATACTACTACCATCTGAAAATGGATAAACTGACAAACAGGCAGATAATAAACAAATAAATTATGTTTTTCTCAGGCAGGACAAAAAAAAAATCAGTCATGGAAAAGCACCAGAACATGATTTCTGAAGTCCAGAGTTCTGGATTCACACCTACTTTTGCCACTTATAAGATGTGTGAATAAGCCCTTATGCTTAGTTTCATCTTCTGAAACACAGAGGTAATAACAGTATTTACCACGATTTCCATGAGACTACATAGGCAAAGCACGTGCCTGAATAACACTACTACCAACAGAAATTACAGTCACGTGATAATAAAGACTCACAATTTAAAATGACTTAAGAGATGACAATGCTAAACACAGCAGGGTCAATCAGAGATAATGTCCAACTAAAACTAAAACATGTCCAAAGAAACTGCTTCATGAGTATAATTTCACATGGCTTATTTTTTCTGAAGAGGATAAATGCAGAAATTCATATAGAATGGTACAGTCAAAGTTATATAAACAGAAATAAAGAAAACTATCTTTCAGTGAAAAGAAAATAAATGAATGAATGTATCTTAGGACAAACAGCCATCCTACTTCCTTTCCTTTTACTTAATTTCAGAATACAGAAAACTAAGAAATCTATTTGTAAACCAGTTCATGTTCGAGCCATTCTCCTTCTGATTTATATATCAGTATATGGACGAGGTCCACCACTAACATCTGCTATTTATAACAGTATTTTTCTTTAGGGATTGTTGAAGTTCTTTTGAGCACCCTGGGAACTATCATAGAGTTATACACAGATCTTTACTTACATTCCCAAAACCTTACCTGATTTTTTATCCAATATTCATGGCAACAATATAAGACAGAATGTTATAAATAACAAATGGATTAAAGTGGATCTGATCTGAGAAAAAAGTGTCAAGTTTTTAAAATGCCATGAAAATTTTAAGTAAAAAATCAAATTTCTATCACTAGAAGCATTAACATGCAATGAATCTGAATTTTCATATACTCAGTTTTCTAAAGATACATAACCATATCACTGAACCTTTCAATTCAAAACCAGTTACCAAAAAAACCCAAATCACAGGCCATATTTTTCTAGGCCCTAAAAAGCACATTTACTAAGCACATAATGGTATTCTGCCATACCCACATCCAAAGCCAATTTGGAAAACTAAGTACTGTACATTTAAGAGCCCAAGTTTAGCACAGGTGAGGGAGTTCAGTAACAGGGAGCTTTCCCAGCTTGTTTAAGGCCCTGAGTTCAATACCCAGTGCAAAGAAAAGAAAAAGAACCCAAATTAGTTCTTTTTCACAAGGTTATGAAATATTTTTCAGCTACTTGACAGGTACATTTCATAAAACAAAAAGATATTAGATCATTTATATACTGAAATTATTTATTTAAAAAATAGTATTTTTGCAGAAGTATAATTTGCAGATACTGTATAAGAAAATTATTTCAGATTCCAGATTAACTATTTAACAATATTAGAGAAAGAAAGGATGAAAGACACTTCAAATTTTAAAAATTAACAATATAAACTATGTAGAAGAAAGTGGTAATCTTAGTACCTTAGGCTAGTGGTTCTCAACCTGTGGGCCATGACCTTTTTGGGATCAAATGACCCTTTCACAGGGATCACCTAAGACCATTGAAAAATACAGATATTTACAATTCATAACAGTAGCAAAATTACAGTTATGAAGCAGCAATGAAAATTATTTTATGGTTGGGNGTCACCACAACATGAGGAACTGTATTAAAGGGTCACAGCATTAGGAATGGTGAGAACCACTACCTTAGACCTTAAGTGTTATGATGATAATAAAACCTGATCATTAGTCAACTTTTCTACCNATACTTCTTTTAAAATTGAAGATCTGATCCAAAATTTTCACATTATTCATGGCTGATGGAGGTAGCATTCATCACTTGTCTCTATCCTGTTCTAAGTCATTTAGCAGGTAAGGGTTCAAAGAAGACAAGGCAGGGCTTTAACCAGAGCCTTAGAAGTACAAAGGAATTTCTAGGTTTCAGGGTCACTAATACTGCCTGAATCCAAAATCCAAATTCCCTTATCTATCTATCTATCTATCTATCTATCTATCTATCTATCTATCTATCATCATATATATTATATTCTGTACATAGTATATTATAAATTCCCTTATCTAGCTATCGATATATATATATATATATGCAACAAAGAAAGCAAATAAAATTACACATGACCCATACCTTCAGCAGTACAGAGAATAACACAATCTCCAAATTGTTTGTCATGGAAAAAGTAGCCAAATTCCAGAAAAGTTCCCTTTCACGGGAAGTCTGGTTTGGGGATAGGAAGAAAAAGACTTATGCAACACTGAGAATGAACAGAGGGGCACCAAAACTTAGACAAAACAAGACAAACTCATGCCCAGAGGAGTGCAACGGTACACCAACATANTAAAAGCAGTCGGAGTTGGTGATTTAAACACCAGATAGGAAAGGGGATCAGCCTTGGAGAAGCACAGTTTCTGACAGTAAATCAGATAGAGAAGTATATATCCTTGGCTACACAGTAGTGAAGGGAAAGCACAGGAAAAAAATCAAGGATCCAACAGAAATCAAAGAGAAATAAGACATAACAATCCCACCAATCTGACAGGAATCCCTGCCTCCTCAACAACAAAGAAACACACACAGCCGAAGAAAAACTGAATTTAAACTCTTCAACCAACCAGTTAGGATATGGGGAAAAAATCCTGAGGAAGAAATATAAAAACCAAGAATAGAAAGAGGCAAACAACCAAAAAGGAACAAATAAAACAGGGTTGACTGAACTCAGAAAAGAAACAGAAGTACACAGACATGTTCCAAATAGATAGTGGGGGTGCACCCCCACAANGAAGCAGCACAGGGAAAGGACGGAAGTGATTAGTTAGCAAAGCCATGAGCACGTGACTAGCACAATTTAGACTGGTGAACTATAAACAACCAGTCCAACTCACAGGCAACAGGACAAGGCCACTGAGAACTCTGAATAAGCTAATGAAGGCCTATCAATTTCANCTTCAAACGTGAGGAAGAGGTTTAATCAAGGAGACCATGTTTTGGTTCAAAGGAATTCAGTTCAGAATCCAAGCTCTACCACTTATTAAAGTTATGCATGGTAATTATTTTCACCACTCTAAGTTCTTTATTTCTAATCTGTAATTGGATGGATGGATGGATGGATGGATGGATGGATGACAGGCAGACAAAACATACATACAGACATAGACAAAGGACAATTGAACCTGTCTAAATAGAGTCCCCCCCGCCAACCCCCCCAAAATCAGAACACTGTATTGCAGATAATTTAATTGGAAGAAATAAAAGACCAAGGAGGGGGGTGAAAGAAAAATGTCACATAAGTCAATTCAAGGGTCCTTGCTGACATAGTCACTACTGTGGATACTGGAGCTTAATCTTGCTGGCACTCTCTGGAGAATGATTGGAATGCTCATAGAACTATGTGGTCAAATGTGGGAAGAAACATTTCTCCAATGAATTCTGCCCCTACTAGATAAAAGTTGTTAAAGGAGTTGCATTAACTTCCTACTACTACCAGCACTTCATGCTTACACTCCATCCCATTTGTATCTCCAGCCAATGGGCACTGGAGAAACCCTGGAGCAGAAAAGGAGATACACAAGGAACATGCTTGAGACCAGACACTGCTGGGGAAGACAAAGCCAAAGCCTGCAATAGAGGAATAAGATAATGTAAGAGGTAGTGCTTAAGAGGCAAGGAACAGAAAATCCTTTCCCAACTTCTGTTCCTGAGTTTACAAGGGGTTATAGTTGGTAGCACATAATGGTGACAAGGAAGTTACCTAGATCTCAAGGGTTAGACTGGGAGGTTTCTTGTAACTTCCATGATTGCTGCATAATGATGAACAAGGCCTGAAGCAACCATAACCCAACAAGTGAAAGCCAACTGAAGGTTCATATTCCTCAGAGATGAAAGTCAGATTCACACTAGTCAAGCAATACCCATCTTTCCGTGACTTAGCCATTCCCTACATATCTATAAGAGTATCCTGAATGCCACCCTAGCCTGTTAGGATAGTCATATCCACCCTGCTCCAAATGGTAAGCACTACATAATCTTCTTGTCTCTGACACTGAAGAATACTATCATTTCTATGAATATTATTGAATCCTATGAAAATCCAATTCCAGAATAGCATCTTGTAGAGCGAATCTTAAACGGTCTTATTAATTGAAAACACCAGGCCAGGTATTGAGGTAAATTCTGAATGATCAGAGAGACAGAACAAGNCACAGCCAACCTCACCTTGCCAACTCCTCAGCTGATCTTGTTTCCTCAGACTGCAGACTTCTGAGTCTTCACCCAAATGAATCTCAGCTGAACTGCTGCTCCAAGCCTGAAAGCTTAAGAGGCCCTAGCTTCTGGTTTCCACACCTTATATACCTTTCTGCTTCCTGCCACTCCTTTCTGGGATTAAAGGCATGTGTCTTTCTCAAGCAAAGACATGAGATCTCAGGTACTGGAATTAAAGGTGTGTGCCACTGGAATTAAAGGTGTGTGCCACCATGCGTGGCTGTTTCCAGTGTGGCCTTGAACTCACAGAGATCTGGATGGATCTCTGCCTCGGGAATGCTAGGATTAAAGGCGTGTGCTACCACTGCCTAACCTCTATGTTTAATCTAGTGGCTGTTCTGTTCTCTGACCCCAAATAAGTTTTATTAGGGTACACAATATTTTTGGGGGACATAATATAATCACCACAGCATCTCTTAGCAATTCCAGGCTGTATGTTTCACTAGAAAACTTCTTTATTAACTGGGTGAAGTTTCTTCTTTGGGTCTCCTATGAACAGTCATATAATGTGTTCTCCCATCTCATGTACATATATAAGTCTACTCCAATTTTCTTTCTTCTCTGAGACTTCTGACCACACACACACACAAAAAGCTCATATACTCACCTAACCTACTATAGGTCAAACTCATGTTCAAGCTTCAAGCGATCATCCAGCAGTATATTAGGACCAAGTGACTAGGCTATTTAATTCTGAGTTTTGTTAATAAAATAGACTTAAGGTTAATACATTCTCCCTTATCCAGCCAATTTCCCTTCTACCTTGCCATTCCTGCTCCATTCACGACCTCCCAGATCCACTTCCCCACACATCATCTTTCTACTCTATTGGCATATACAAGACCAGGTGCTGGAATTGAATGACCTGTTTTCTCCCAGAAAAAGAACACTACCATCCTGTTTAAATTATATTTGAGACTTATGTTTAATTACTTTTCTAAGGGAAGTGAGGGAAGACGTGGGGCAAATTTTAAGAACAAATTTTGTTCAACAGGATCTTTTCATAGCCTCCAAAGAACTATGGTCTGTTCTTGTCTAGCAAGGTGTTAAACTTGAACCAAACAACATCTAAAAGTCCTACTCTTTCCATATTAGGGCCCTGTCTTTGGCCTTGAACATCTGTTAAAGGGACATTTAAAAAAAGCAAAACCATTGTAAATGATATATAATAAGAGACTTAAATAGGGTTTGGACCTCACGTAAGTGTTGGAGTTGGTCTCTGTGGAGACTGTTTGCTCCACATCTGAAGCTAAGGTTAAGGACAGCAGGGCATGTAGTTAGAAGAGAAAGGCAGATAAGAAGAGGTAAGGAGCAAAGTTAAACTAGAATTTTGAGAACAAGATGGAACCCACAAGGACAAACAGAAGCATATATCTGTAGATATCTTCAGTTCTAACCTCAATGATGTCAGCGACATAGAAGCTACACGCACTAGCCCTAGATTCCCAGAAGCTAATGGAGGTAATCCAACAGAGCTGGGGAAACTGCAGGGCAGCTGATGCTCCATGCCAACAATATAATNTAGCAGATTAGTAACAGCATGTGGGGGCTACAACATCACTTCATACCATCAGTGTTTCTGCCCCTCTGTCTATCTCACCCCAAATGATTATCATGGTCCGTGTTAGCTCAAAACCCAGAAGGAACTTCTGAGAAACAATTCCAGTTAAGCCCAACTGACAATACAGACTCACCACAAGAGGTACAAAGCTCTTCTACCCTTATGATTAAATCCTGGATCCAATATTTTACCATAATTTGTCTATGGCCATGGGCTTTGAGGGTCTTTCCAAGGGCTTCCAGAAGAATCCTCCATTTTGTTCCCAAGGTTTCAAAAGCTGAGTCAAAGGTCTTAATAGTACCACTGTCCCCAAACCCTCAAATCCTAGAGCTATCATATATGTGCAACTCGTCCTCTTCTAGTCCATGCTAGTCTTGATCCTGTCACATGACAGGTTTATTAGCACCCACTGCTACCAACAATAGGGTCTCTATTATGGTTTCACTAGTGAGCAACCCTCTGCAACACCCCATCTAAGGGTGTGCTTTTTAAGTCACTTTATAGACACTAACTGTCTTATCCTGGACTGTTGTGCAAGTGGTCTATTTGGAAGGGAATCCCAATGAGATGAAATAAGGAGAAATTGACAAGAGAAACAAGAAAGAAACAAGGGTGCATTATCAACTCAATCTAATCTAGCACTTTTGAAGAACAGATGGAATGCCTCTGAGAATTTTCCACTCTACAATCAATACAGAGAAGTGCATATATTATCAGCCCCCACACCCTATTAGTTAAAGCTTGCCCCAGTGGACTATTAATGCCTCTTCACTTTGGAAGCAAACATTTACGTTTGCTGAGCCAGCTCTCACCAGGATCCTAAGCCTTAGAACAAGAATCAATGTTCTTGAACTAAAAGTGCAAATGTGTGCATGAAGGTAAATGTCATCAACCTGAAGTGGACTGATGCTAACCCAGAACTGTTTATCACAGCTACACTTAGACTCCAAAGTGAGACAAAAAAGTTGAGAAACTGTGCACCAAGGGGTATGAGATACAATATCCAAGTGTGACACTGCCACCCTCAAATGCCTCCAGTGCAAAAGGGTGTCTGTAACCAGACACACAGTTCAATAAATGTTAGCTGTGATCATTAACTTAAGACACTGAACTAAGACTGTGCTATTTCAATAATGAGCAAGAAATAAATAAATAAAGGAGACAGTTCAGTTCTAACTGACACAACAGGGAGAATGAACTGGTGATCGAGAAGCATGTAAGAGAGAGAAACCCAATATTTCTAGCTAGAGCTTTAACAGGATGAGGATGTCAATGTCACAAAATAAAACATGGAAAGCTGGGAGAAGAAACACTGTTTAGCTTGAGAGGCAAAGGTATCTGTGGACAATCTGAATGTTTTATGTGCAGTGGGATGATAGAAGTAAATGATGAGGAATACAAGAGATCTAAACTAAAAACAGAGACGACTTGGCTAATAGTTCAAGCAATGATATCTTGATCTCCCAGTAACAGTGGGTACAATTAAAGAGGGCTGAACCAGAGAGAGAACTGTAGAGAGAATCAGAGAGACAGCAGTGGAAGGAGATGAGGCAAGTCAGTGGGAGAAAGAGCTAGGCAGAAGAGCATTCTGTCGTTAAGCAAGGAGACTAGTATCAACACTCAAGTGCTCNAAAGAAGTGAAGCTAGATTCAAACTGAGACATCCCATCAGAGTGGCAAAAGAGGGACAGGTTGAGGAACTTTGGAGGTTCCTACAGTTTCCGTGGAGCAGCTAAGATGGAGGCCTGATAGTAAAGCACATCAGAGTGAAGGGACATAAAAACACAGAAACTAGTGGAATAAACAGCCCATCCAAAATCCTGTGCAAAGAGGAATGATAAAAGTAACTAGGAGCTGGGCAGTGATGGCGCACGCCTTTAATCCCAGCACTTGGGAGGCAGAGGCAGGCGGGTCTCTGTGAGTTCGAGGCCAGCCTGATCTAAAGAGTGAGTTCCAGGATAGCCAGGACTGTTTCACCAAGAAACCCTGTCTCAAAAAAACCAAACCAAAACAAAACAAAACAAAAGGGTAACTAGAGGACTTCAGATGGTCGGATAGTTGGCTGGCTTATATTATAAGAAGGCACAAATATATTTGTGGAAAGGAGAATACGGGGGAGGGGGGTGAAATCTGAAGTAGCCAATTTTTTAGTAGGTTTAGAACACAATCTGACTTGATCCTCTATTTAATGTGCTTAAAATCTGCTTTTAATATACCAACTATAAAATGTGTATTTTATGATCTCATTTTCTGGGACCAACCAAGTAAGATTATAAAATGGATCTTCCCATAAAATCTTATCTTTTCTCATTCAGCATTACAAAACATAATATTCTTGGGTTAATTTAATTTCAGTCCAAAGGTGACAATTGTATGCAGTGAGGAAAAAAAGTCTGCTGCAGCTATTTGAAGGGTTTGTTTTTTCCCCCTTTCTGTCATGGAAGAAAATATTTATAAAGCAACTTATCAGATAAGCTACAGTTAGGAAGTGTCAGCATAGTCCTAATAGCACATACTTAACTGAATGCTAAAGCCTTGACTCCTGTCTACAAAGTCCAAATAATCCAATTCTAGCAAATGCATGAGAGCTTGAAAACTCAGTGAAATCACTAGCACATTAGGTTCCTCTTAACTGCTAGGTGGTAAGCTGTTCTGAAGCTGTTTAGATTTGTGGTTGGGCCTCAAACCAAGTCTCTGGAGAGCACTCCGCTGGCAGCGGAACAATGTTATATTTAATATCTGTGCACTTTAAAAACAATGCTGCCTACTTTTCTCTTATTGCTGTGATTATTAACCTTGAAGACTTACTGTACTCTGGGTATATAAAACAACGTTTTATCACTTATCCAAGTGATTCTGGAATTATCCATACAAAAACTAAGTNAAAAACAAAACTAACTGCCTTTCTCCCCAATATATGTACCAAGTAAGTATAATTTAAAACTAAACTAAACATAGAACACTTAAAAAGAAGAAACAGAAAATTAAGCTAAGAGTCTGGCATGAGCCATAGAAGGCACAGAAACTGGTTGACTGGGCCTGAAAACCTCTTAAGTAAGTAGTTCTGCGACTCTACAAGTTTCACTGTACAGCCTGCAAGTAAAAATACTTTTAGGATGTTTTTCTTTAAGATTTTTTCCAAAGATCAGAATAACAATTTTTAAACAATGAAGCTATTTCTTTTGAATAAAGAATCGCCTTTTCTTCACAATTCACAGAGAGACAAAACAATCATGCCCTCAAAACTTATCTTCCTGTCACCAAATCTACAAATGCACCTGCATCCTTTCCCAATTCCTTTACAACAGAAGCAGTTTTCTTCTCACCAACCTGCCCTCCAGCCCCAGGTAAACTAAATTCTACCCCCCTCTCAGGGTTCTTGATACCATCACTTATGGTCCAGTGCTGTTTCAGTCTCTGTGACACATACTTATGGTGCTTTAGCATGACTTAGCATCAGTCATCTTGAAACAAGGAAACAGAAAATAACCCTCCGACAGACACCCTATTTCAATCCTCTCCAGAACAAAGTCTCTCAAGAGTTCCTTCACATGCAACTCACTCTTCAACCCATTTCAGTCTGACTTCCCCTACTCANCTTCCATCAGAATGCCCTTAACAAAGCTACCCTGTGGTCAACAGAATCGACAACTCCATATACAGACGCCCATCCTCTTCAGTAGGCATCCCACAACACCATAAACCTTGCTAGGTTTTCTCCAGGCTCTTCCTCTGAATTCATTTTTTGATGATTCTTCACTTTTTTTTTTTTTAGTTTTTCAGGACTCAGTTCTAAGTCCTCTTTCTATAGCGTCTCCTAAAGAGATCTGCCCTACTAATTTGGCTTTAGGGGTATTTACATTTTTGTGACACCAAGATTCTCATTTNAGCCCAAACCTGCTTGGATTTCAAAACAAATTCTTCTACTTACTCTCTGGGTAATATTGGACAAGTCACATCTCTAAGACTCAGTTTCCCCACTTGTAAAACTAGAGTAACAATAACAGGACTAGCTTCACAATGTTACTGCCTGATTTCAATGAGTTAAAGTATGTACCGTGACATGTAAGGTCTCATCATCCATAATTACTACCAGCATATGTATCCATCAGAACATGTCAAAGGCCCCTTAAAAGTTACTTTAGTCTATTAAACGGAGTCCTGGGTTTTCTGTAGACGTATATACTCATCTCTCCTAGTTCACCATCTGGAAATCCTAAAATGACCCCAGCCACTTTACTCTTCATAGACTCTCCTCCCAGAGTAAGTAAATTTATCACTTTTGTAGTAAAGGGAGTCTACAGATGTGATATCCCAAATTAGCTGATCTTATAAACGGGAAAATTACCCAGGTAGACCCCAAACTAATCATATGAGCCTCTTTAAATCTGGGCCTACAGGTCAGAGGAGACCCAACAGCCAAAGTCAAAGCACCTGAAGGAACTGACATGCTTTTGCTGGCTTAAAATAGGGGGCTACTGTAAAAGGAATGCATACCATCTAGAACAGAGGTTCTCAGCCTGTGGATCACAACCCCACAGACCATTGGAAAATATAAATATTTATATTATGATTCATAACAGTAGCAAAACTACAGTTACTAAGTAGTAATGAAAATAATTTTATGGTTGGGGGCCACCACAACATGAGGAACTGTATTAAAGGGTTGCAGCATTAGGAAGGTTGAGAACCACTGATCTAGAAGCTTACGGTGGTCTCTTACTGATAGCCAACAAAGAAACTGGAACTTCAGGCTGACAATTACAGGCCCTGAATTCTAGCAACAAGAAGCTGGAACTTGGAAGTATGTTTTTTACCCAGAACCTCCAAACAACAACCAAGTCTGGCTAAACCCTAGGTCTCTATTTTGTGAAACCCTAAGCAGAGGACCCAGTCAGGTCATGAAGACCAAGAGTAACCCAAGTGTGAGTTATGATAGGCTACTAAAGTTAACTAAAATTAACACACTGCCTCAATGAACAGTATCTTCAAACATATGTTTGCTTGCCAAAGAGCTCATATCAATATAATGCATGTTATATTTATTCTACCTCTTAAATACTTCTCAAGTATACTCACAATTCTCAGTACCAATTACCACTTAATCAGAGCCTTTATATTCCATCTGAATTTCTGTAAGAGTCCTAGCTGGCCCTCTTCACACATCCTCCTCAAAGCAGTGAGAATCATTTTGTATAACACAAATTAATTTAATCAGTTCCCAACTGGCTTCATGTTTATACACAATAGTTAATAGTGTATAGCGCCTTAATAGTTAATCATAGCCTACTATAAATCTTACAATAAATGGTCCTTGCTACCACTCCAGTCACATTTCCTATACCTTTCTTGGATATGATAATCTAGCCAGAAACCTTTCCTCCAGAAATCTCAGTGTACCAAGCCAGTTCTGAGTTTTGAACCATCTGCATTGCTCCTTTGACAGAAATGCTTTGTTCTGTCATCCTTCACCTCATCCATAATAGCCAAGGCCTCAGCTTAGGCATTCACAGACTTCTTCATCCATTGCACAATGTTAAGTTACCATTAGACAAAACCTTGTCTGACAACTGCAATCTTAGTTATATGATCAGATACATAAGGTCTCTGTGTCAAGTATTAGACAGTGATGGTAGAAGCCATTTCTAATTGTTCTCTACTAAAAATTCAATAATTCTCAAATGGATGAATAAAAACTGCCACTGCTTTGCCCAATTTACAATGAAACACTTAGGTCAAAATTTTGAGGGTTTTTTTTTTTGTAAAGTTAAAAATACACTAAGATGAAGAAAAAAAACTCTCATATAGAAGTTGGACACAACAACCCAACAGGAGCATAGAGTCCAAGAGCAGGCACAAGAGTCAGTGACCTACCTGTTCTCACAGTCAGCAGGCTCATAAAAATACTAAGCTAACAGCTTTAATATATATATATATATACACATATATATATATATATATACTGTTACAAACTCCTGTAGGCCCTATGTTTACTGTTTCAGTCTCTGTGAGCACATATGAGCCTTGCTTAGTTGACTGAGAGGGCCGTGTTCTCTTGGTGTCCTCTGTCTCCTCTGGCTCTTACAATCTTTCTGTGTCCTCTTCCACAGGATACTTTGAGCTCAGACAGAGAGGGAACTGATGGAGACCTCCAATTTAGACACTCTCTCTGCACAATGTCTGGCTGTGGGTCTCTCTGCATCTGTTCCCATCTGCTACTGGAGTAAAACTTTGAGTTTTATATGTAGATGGCCAATTAGATTTGTTTCATCCTAATCTTAACTATGATGTTTGATTACACACAAACAGCATGACTATAAAGGAAAAACAAGCTAAGATCACGGGAGTTGTTAGTGCAAGTATACAGCTAAAACAGTGTATTTGACAGCAGTGGCATTCACTTTACAATGTATTTTAAATAATTCTTCCTTTAAGAAAAACACATAATCCTACATCAGATTACTTATGTGGTTAGATAGGGTGCTTCAACTGATTGAACATTTCAGTTAATGGATAAAAGGAGAGCCCTGTGTACAGTCTCAGAGTTTTTGCCTACAGAATTTCTTTTTTTTTTTCTGGTGAATATGCAAATAATAAATACAAGGAAAAGTAGTTGGATGACTGAATCCAAACAAGAATTAACCCCCAATCAATTCTCAAATGCTTCTAGGATCCAGACAAGTCATATATATGAGTGATGTAGACTGTGTCCCAGGCAATAAGGAGTAATAAATTGTAGCATCCCGCCATTGTTCACTGCTGTCAAATGAGAGCAGGGTCCACTATTTGCTAGGTTCTCCGAAGTATTTTTTTAAAAGAAATGATGCCCAGTGACTAGGCAAAACCCAAATTTATTTTATGTAGCAGTCATTCTAGAGTCCTTCCTGTTAGGTAGCCTCCCTGGGTCTGTGGGTTGCAGAGTGATTGTCCTTTAGTTTATATCTAGTATCCATCTATTAGTGAATACATACCATATACCAGAATTTCTTTAAGTATGCCTCTATTTTACTGATTTATCATTCTGTATCTGATCAAAAAATAAAAGTTCTACTAATAACAGAATTCACTTTCTTTTCTTTAGGATAAAGTAAAAAATAAAAACAGAATGACCAAGATTTTACTTAAGCAAAACACTAGAAAGTCAACTGTCTTCCCATATTTCCCATATTATTTGCACTATGAATATATGTATTTAAATATAAGGGTACTTATCTATATCTTTTAATCCATGCTTTGGTATGGAAAATATGAAAGTATTACATTAGGATTAAATAAAGAGACTAAAGAAGAAAAATAAGAACAGCACAGCTGACACAAGGAGAAAACTAGGGCTACACTCACAGTCAGAGGCTGTGTGCCACCTACCTAACACAAGTCTCCTAGGGTCATGAGTGCTGGCACATGCTTGTGATCCCAGCTTTGGGAAGCTAAAACAGGAATTCATTGCTTTTGAGGCTAACCTGGGTTATAGCAAGAATCTTGAAGAAAAAAAAATCTACTCAGGCACACTCAGAGCATTCCTATGAAAAACAGAACAGCTGGTTCAAAGCAACACAACTAGCTTTAGGGTAAGATAAGAAAAGAATGTCACATCTGGAGGCCTCAGAAAAGACAACATTCTACCTTTACAAAATGATACTATTTTCAACTTAAATGGTTTAATTTACTGCTATCTGTGATAATTTCTGTTATTACAACACTTGGGCAAAATTGTCTCTTAGAGCAAACTGAGCTGCTGGTTCAACCCATCTTAAGGAAATGTACTGGTTTACTATTGCTGCTGGGAAGATGGTTTATTAACAACATGAATTTCTCTTATTACAGTTCTGGAAATCACTGAAACTGAGGTAAAAATCAAGGTGACTATGGACCTATGCTTCTCTGAGACATTCTACAGAAAAACCAGTTACCCAACATCTAGAGGCTGCAGGTCTTGACCCTTTGCAGCCATGGCATCATGTTGACCTGCTTCTACCCTCAAGTCANGTCTAACTTTGGCTTTCCAATTTTCCTACCAGTGTGATCAGATAAACCAGGATAATCTCTCAACCCCAGGATGCTTAATCACACATGCAAAGTCTCTTTCACCAGGTAATATATGGCATACTCCTAGGGTTCCTGGAATTAGAATCTAGATATATTTAGGAAGAGGAGGAGAGGTCATTATTCAGCCAACCACAAAAGACTTCATTATGAGCTAATGAGCAGATTCAACTAGTAGCGTGCTTGTGACCTATTTGATCACCAGAACCCATATAAGAAAAAAAATCTGGGTCTCATAATTGGATTACACACTCCTCTATATTCCAAATAATTTGGTATTAAAATACTATTTACACAATTTTCAGGTCAGGAACACATAGATTATAAGTGGTCCAAACTCATTAGGCAGAAACTGGCAGATCCCTGGAGCTCACTAGCCAGCTAGCATAAGCCTACTTGACAAGTCTACAAAAAAAAAAGGATGGTGCCTGAGTTTGTTCACTAGCCTCCACAGCCACGAACACACAAGTGCATGTACACATGTACACAACTGCAGACACACACTTTTGCACATGTACCTACAAAAACTCATTAACATTACCTAAATTATAAAGATGGCATATTAAAAAAATTCGACACAACAGTATGAGTCAGAAATGGAAACCTAATCAAAAAAATATAAAAGAGCTAAGATAAAGATAGAATTCTTTTAAGTACCAAGTTTACTTTCCCTATTCCAAATAATCTGATATTAAAAATACCATTTACATGACTTTTCAGAGGTCAAGAACATACAGATTATTTAAAAAGAGACCCACATAGACAAAACTTGAATGTGATAAAATAACTACAATACAAAGTACTATACTGAAACCTGGGAACTTGAGGGCTGGAGAGATGGCTTTCTGGGTAAAATGCTTGCAAAATGAACCTGTGATCAGATTCTCAAAACCCACAGAAAAGCTGGGCATGATGGTACTTTAACCCCAACACATCAGAGGCAGAGCTAAGTGGATCTCTGTGAATTCAAGGCCAGTCTGGTCTACATAGCAAGTTCCAGGACAGCCAAGGCTATAGTCCTGTTTCCAAAAGCAAGCAAGCAAACAAATAAACAATGAAATAAAAGGAAAGAAAGAAAAGAAATGCTGGGCACGGAGGCATTCGACTGTAACCCCCCTTACTGGGAGGCAAAAACAGGTCCTATGGGCTTTCTGGCCAGCCAGTCTAGAAAACGTGAACTCCAGGCACACACACAAAACTTTATCTTCCTACTCTCCCTGAAGTCACAGGGGACAATGTCTAATGGATGACTGAAAAAAGAGTTAAAAGTGAGATAGTTCACTTACAATTTTAGGGATATATGAAGTCCAGAGAACTCATCTGATTTAGGGAGCAAGAGCTACATTTGAGCAAGAGGGACATTGCTAGAAACAAACACAGTGAGGTTAAGATTCTATTTTAGAATCTATTAATGTTCCCTGACAAAGAAAGATAAAAGCAGGAATTATTACACCTCTGAGGTGAATACAAAGATCTGTAAATCATTCAGAGAATTCAAAGATGATGCCTGTGGCAGCCTCTTCCCTCCCCTCCCACTGCATTGGAGGACTGACATTTCTCAACCCAAAATTAACTGTGAAATTCAACCAACACAAAAAGGTGTCAGATTTTCCCTAGAGGAGCTCTCATGAACCTCTTGTTCACATGAAAGAATTCAACCTTGCCCATCAAAACACATCTGTCTGCAGTGTCAAGATGTTTCCTCACTTTAATGCAGAGGTTAATATTGGGGTTAATACATTAGATCACCTGAGGCTTTTCCCCAGACTGAAAATATAAAGTACACTTGAATCCTATTTGATACAGGGTTGAGATGCCACTCCCTTTGCTTAAATAGATTATTTTCTCAATCTCTGCAATTCACAAGACAAATTTTAAAAGGGATTTTCTTTTAGACTCTCAAGAATCTAGTTGTGGGGCACTGGGAGGTAGTGGGGGAGACAGCAAGGCAGCTTGGCAGGTAAAACTGAAGCCTAGTGGCCTGGATTCAATTCCTGGAACCTATGTAAGGGTGGAAGGAGAGAACCAACCCCACACACATCAGGGACTGTTCTTTTTCAGTGGGATTCTACATGATTCATCTAGTAAAATTAAAAGCAAGTAACAATTCTTGATTTTTGTCTACTGTACAGAAATACCATAAAACACCAGCTTAATTCTGGTAAGTAGTCTGGATGTCATTATGAATAAGAAAATTTAAACTCAGAAAGGCAAATTTACTCCAGGTCAGCCTACACTCTGACCTTTGTTAAATCTTTCCCAAAAAGACTTCAAATATACATACCAGTACTCAAACTCCATAGGGAAACTCCATAGTTGGTGGCTAAAAAACGTCAAGAAGATTTTTTTGAGAAGCATCACAAAATAAGAAAACAGATACCTCTATTGAACAATAAACACTAAAGTCCTCAACAAAATAATAGTAAATTGACTCCAGCAGCATGTAAAAAGGATCATGATCANACAGGGTCTTTCCCAGAATGTGAGGCCATCTTAACACCCAATAATCAATCAATGTAATAAACCTCATCAATAAAACAAAACTACATCATCATCTCAACAGATGAAGAAAAGCATCTGACAAGGTACTCTTTAACAATTAACACCAGGAACAGGAGACTTTCTCAGTTTGTACAAGGCATCCATGGAAAACCCACAGCCAGCCCTGTAATTAGTGATGGATGATTAACACTTTCCTGCTAGATAAGGCACTAGACAANTATGTCTATCCTTGCCGATTCTACTTGAATAGTGAACATCCCTAGCCAGGGCAATTAAACAAAATGACACAAAAGGCATTCATATTAGGAAGGAGGAAGTAAAACTAACTGACCCTCTCTCACTCTCTCTCATACACACTACACACACACATATATATATGTATATAATCACAATATAATCTAGTGAATAAAAATACTAAGACATACACTAAGGTACTATTAGAACTAATAAGCTAGTTCAGCAAGGTGGCAAGACACAACAGATCTATTTCTAGACACAATTAACATTTCAAAAATAAAATAATTTCATTACTATTATACACCAAAAAATTGAATACTTAGGAATAAAAGGACAAACTTATACTCTAAAAACAAGAAAACATTGCCCAAAAAATGAAACAAGAGCTACACAAATGGAAAGACATCCCCATGTTCATGGACCAGGTTTAACACTGCTAAGAAGGCAACACTCTCAAAACTAATCTATGAATTCAGTACAATCCATATCAAAACATCACTNAAATAGCTCCTTTGAAGAAATGGACAAGCAAAAATCAAGGGACCCAGAATAACCAAGATAATCTTGCAAAAGACAAAGTTGAAGATTTGTACTTTCCAACTTCAAAACTAAGTTTGTAACTTGCAGTTTTATGGTATTAGCTAAAGGAGAAACAATGGAATAGAACTGAGAATCTAAAAAGAACNTCTGTATCTATGGTTAATTGACTTTTCAAAGAAGGCACCAAGACAAATAGGGAAAGAGCAGTCTTTTCAAAAATGGCACAAGGACAATTGAATATCTACACACAAAAATATGAATCTGGATCACTACCCCATATAATATTTAACAATTAATTCAAATTCAAAAATCTTGTTCTAACATCTAAAAAGCATAAAACTCTTAGAAGAAAACAAAGACATGTCTATGGCAGGACAAAAAAAATGAGAGGGAGGTTGTTTAACTCTGTGAAGCTGTGTTACTGTGACTGTCTAAATCACCTGATGGTCTAATANAGAGCTGAACAGCCAATAGTGAGACAGGAGAGAGAAATAGGCGGGGCTGCCAGGCAGAGAGGATAAATAGAAGGAGAAATCTGAGAGGGAAGAGGAGGAGCAAGAGGAGGAGGGCTCCAGGTGCAGCCACCCAGCTGCACAGCAAGCCACAGAGTAAGAGTAAGATTTACAGAAGAGAATGGGAAAAGCCCAGAGGCAAAAGACAGATGGGATCATTTAAGTTAAGGAAAGCTGGCAAGAAGCAAGCCAAGCTAAGGCTGGGTGTTCATAATTAAGAATAAGCTTCTGTGTGTGATTTATTTGGGAGCTGGGTGGCGGACTCCCCAAAAGAGCAAAAAAACAAACAACAATGGGGGCGGGGGAGGCAAACAAATTAGTTTTTACCAAAATTAAAGTCTTTCATGTGTCTCAAAATACCATCCCTCAAAAAAATGAAAAGACAATTCATTTTATGAAAAAAATATTTGCAATCATGTATCTGATTAAGACATATGTATCTAAAATAATTTTCAATAATAAAAAAGAAATTAGGATCCCTGTGAGTTCCAGGCCAGCCTGGTCTACACAGTGAGTTCCAGGTCAGCAGGTTTAGATAGTATGACCCTGTCTCAAAACAGAGAGAAGGAAAGAGAGGGAGGAGGAAAAAAAAAAAGTAACCAACTGCAAAATAGGCCAAAGGTAGAAGTAAATATTTCTCCAAAGACATACAAGGTCTACTTGTATATCTTAAGTGCTTAAAAGCATATGCAACATCACTAGGGAAATACAAGTCAAAGCCATAATGAAAGATACTATTTCACCTCTTCTAGGATGGCTAAAAGTGGGAGACAGATAATACCAAACATTGGCTAGGCTACGGTGAAATTTACTCCCTCATACACTGCTGGTGGGAAAAAGTTCAGTTTGAAAAATTTTGGCTCCATAATATCCAACCATTTTACTGTTGGTTAGTACCCAAAGAAATGAAACAGATACACGGAAATTTGTCTACAAATGTGCATGGCACAAAAAGTAGAAACAACCCAAATGTCAATCAACTGAATGGATAATCAAAATGTGATCTACCTAATACAAGGAAATACAATTTGTCAATAAAAAGTTAAGTGTTGATACTTACTGAAAAAAAAATAGACAGTTACAAAAGTGTAAAATTGTATTATAATAAAATAATGGGCAAATATATAAACAGAAAGTAGATTGGTGGTTGGCCAGCCCTAGATAGTGGGAATATAGGATGACTAATGTAAATGAGTAAGAAGTTTCTTTATAGGGTGATAAAAATGTTTTAAAATTAGATTTCAATGATGGTTATATATCTCTGTAACCATGCTACAATTTGTTGCATACTTAAAAGAGTGTTGTATACTTAAAAGAGGATTATATGCTTGGGCCTGCCTCAACTTGATGTGCTAGACCTTGTTGACTCCCCATGGGAGGCCTTCCCATCTCTGAGGAGTGGATGGGGGGTGGAGTGAGGGGGAGGTGGGACGGGGAATGGGAGGAGGGGAGGAAGGGGGAACTGTGGTTGGTATGTAAAGTGAAAAAAATTTTTTAAATAAAATTTTATATATATATCCATGTATATAAATAAAAGGATTGTATGGTATATTATTGTATACCTTAGACAAAGCTATTTAACAAAAGAAACATGTAGCTTCCACTTTGCTCTCTTGGACCACTTGTTTGGGGAGAAGCCAGCTTCTGTGTCCTGCCAACACTCAAGCAACCTTATGGAAAGGTCCACACAGAAAGGATACAGCCTCCCCACTGCGCATGAGTAAGCAGTCTTTGAAGGGGGGCCGCTAGCCCCAGACAAGTTCAGCTAACTAGTTCTGGCTAACATCTTCATTATTTCGGGGTTTTTATTTTATTTTTTAAATTTCGCATATGTATACTGTATTTACATCCTTTTTCCCCTGTTCCTTTTCTCCTTCCAACCTTTCCTGTACCTCTTCCTTTGCTCCCTCTCAAATCTGGGACCACTTTTTCTTTAATTACTATTGTTACATATACACAAATAAATTATAAAATTCAACCTGCTGAGTCCATTTTAGTGTTGCTCATCTGTATATAATTTCAGGGTTAGCCACTGGTATTGGATTAGGGGCTCATCCCTGGGGAAGACTGATTCTCCCTCTCTGAATAATCATTCATTTCCTAGCTCTTCATCTGGAGATAAGACCTAGTGAGATTTCCACTGATGAGGGTCTGAGCAGAACCATCAACTAAGCAACTCACAAATCCCTAACAAACAGAAATCACGTTCTATAAGCAATTAGAGTTTCCGTTGTTACTACATAATAGATAACCTTCTGCAACACTCTCCTTAATGTTAGGCACTCTCCCAAAGACAGAAATCAAAGGAATTCTCCACCCACCAAGCCTTCCTCCTCTAAGAGTTTAGTTTATCCTTATCCATAGGTTTGCTGTAGTTGCTGGCATGTTAGGACATGAGCCCATCACATAGTCTTAACTGAATGAGCCAAAAGCAGACAACTGAACAAAACTAAGCCAATGAAGTCCTTCTCTCAGAATTTAACTCAAACTGGCAAATGGATAGTGTCCTTCAATAGCTGAAGCCATAAAATGTAGAACTTCAGTGCTGTTCCTTTTCTACCTCCTGGGGGGAAATTAGACAACAGTGTAAGAAGAATTAAGATCTGACACATGGACTAGAAGAGATTTAAGACACAGTAGATGCAATGTAAGTCTCTGGTTCTAGTGATTCCTCAGACCTATCTTTCCAGTGGAGAAGATACTTTCTTAACCTCAGCATGTAAAACAGCACTCAATACATAATAGGTGACAAAATATTTATTGAATAAATGAGTAAAATATTCTCCATTTTCCACTGATTATCAACTAAGTTACATTTGACTATTTAAAGACTAAAGGCTTTAATCTTTCTTTTGTTGCATTTATACATTTTCTATCTTTCTATTATTATACCTAAGAAATAATATATCCTAATTACTGGTTTATATGAGCTCTTCCTCTACAGCTAGACAGAAGAACATTTTCTTAATCATCTTTGGTATCATCAATACCATCTAGGCCAGTAAACAGAAAATGCTCAAGAATTTATGATGATTTGCTTGATCTTGAATTCTGTATTCTTCAGCTTTTATAGTTACTGNCATCAATTTATCAAGACCTAACATCTGTAATCTTACCCTTATTTTTCATCCAATTGAATTCACTCAACAAATATTTGAACACCTACCAAATACCAAAGGCTACAAACAGACAAAAAGAATGGTTTCTGCCCTCAAGGACCTTACTATCTGACACAGACAGGTGTGTGTGTGTGTGTGTGTGTGTGTGTGTGTGTGTGTGTGTGTAAGGGAGAGTGTGTGCACTCTCATGTATGTGTGTATGGGCACACACATGCCACTGTATCCATCCTCACCTTCCACCTTGTTTAAGACAGGGCTCTTTTGTTCTTCACCACTGTGTGTACCAGACTAGCCTACAAGCTTCTAGAGACTCTTCTGTCTCCAGCTTGCATGGTGTTATATAAGCACTAGGATTACAGATACACACTATGTCTTAGTTAGGGTTTCTATTGCTGTGAAGAGACACCATGATCACAGTAACTCTTATAGAGGAAAACATTTAATTGAGGTGGCGGCTTAGAGTTTCAGAAGTTTAGTCTATTATCATCATGGCAGGGAGCATGGCAGTGTTCAGGCAGACATGGTGCTGGAGCAGGAGTTGAGAGTTCTTACATCTCGACTTATAGGCTACAGGAAGTGGTCTGTCTCACTGGGAGTAGCTTGAACAAAGAAGACCTCAAAGCTCACCCCCACAGTAACACACTTCCTCTAACAAGGCCACATCTACTCTGAGAAAGCTACACCTCCTAACAGTGCCACTCCCTTTGTGGGGCCATTTTCTTTCAAACCACCACACAATACCATACCCCGCTTTTTTGTAGGTCCTAAGGATTCAAACTCAGGTCTTTATATTTGTGTGNCAAGTACTCTACCCCACAGAGCCATCTCCTCAACCCCGGGTAATGAATTATTATAGTACTGTATGTTGTGATGGGCAAGTCATGCACAAACTGCTCAGTAACAGAAATGATTGCAAGGAGTTTGCACTTTGCTTGAAAAGGCAAGACAGCCATGGAAAAAGATAATAGCCAGGTCATGTGGTAATGGTTAACCACCTAGTGACTTAGTTTGTTTTCCAGGTACACTAGATTAATTCATTTTACAATAGNATTCAGTTGTGAAGTAACTTCTTAGATTTTCATTCAACCAACATTTCCTACTGCCTACTATGTGCCAGGTAACCTGATTAACATTTTTCCAACAGTATCTCATTCAATTCTCACATTTTACAGATGAAAGAAGTAAGCCTGAAAGAGTGCAGTCACTTTCCAAGTCTACAGCCAGCAAAGTGGCAGAACTAGTATTCATTACTGTGTCTTCCAACTCTACATCTGAGTGTGCCATACTACTCAGTCTACATACTGGAGCCATTTCCATGCCCTTAGACTGAGTTTCTAACTGCATTTTCACTCCTCCTATGGCCTACAACACAATCACCAAGTACCAGCCTGAGATGCTTGAGAAGCCACATCAGATCACATTGCTAGAGTCTAGCACCTATTACAGTTCCAAGTGCTAAGAGGAACATGGATGAGTGACTCTTTCAAGTTACATTTAAACAGTGTTTTGTGACCATTACATGTGATCAGTTGTTTAAGTGTTTAGCAATAAAGACTGTTCCTTTCCTTTGACATTAGTAGTGAGTTCAGTACAATCTCATCCACTAGAAAAATTTCTAAATGCAAACTTAAAAGCTGATGATTCACACAGTTGAGAAGGGGAAAAAAAACAGTGCTTACTGTTTTCTACAGAACTAGCAGTGTTTGCAAAAACCAGAAACTGAACAGTTGGTTGACTACTGAAAAGTAGGTTGCCCCTTGATCCTTGAGCAAAAGACTGCTGCTGCACCAGGATCAATGGCTAGGTGTGCAAGACTTCAAGTAGCATTTGCTGTACAGTATGATTCCACACACACACACAGAGCAAGGAATCATTATGTAAGAGAGGGGAGAAAATCCAAATCCTCACTCTAGAAAGCACGTGACATTACACCTGGTGTAAACTAGGTATTAATACTGGATAAATGTATACTGAGAAAATGACTTANAAGTCTGTTGAAAACATCAGCTGTTGATTGGAGGGAAAAGTTCAATCAAGGGAATCAACACTCAAAAATACCATGGAATAACTGGCTCAAGATATGTTATGGAGTCAGAACAATCAAAAATGACAATGCTTATAACTGTTGAATTAAGAAAGCATGAATTTGACATCTTATGCTAAGTCATAAGACTGNCACCCCAAGGAATGCTAATGAGCAACCTCGTTGGAAATAACAAAAACTAATTAACTCTGAGGCAGAGCTAACTTTACAGTTTGTCCCAAATAAATGCAAGGTGGACCAGGTTTACACCAGAAACCTACCACATACCCTCTGTATCTACTTAATATGAGTCCTTCAGGCTGGAGTGAGGGCTCAGCCGTTAAAGGCTAGGCTCACAACCAAAAATGAGTCCTTCAGCATGCCAAAGACTTAAGTGTCAAAACTCTTAAACCACTGATACTAATAACAAGTCATTAAAATGCATTTTCCGTTCAGGAAAAATAAAGTGTAAGAGGAGACCCGACTCCATGGGGGTAGGAGAGACCCTAACTGTACCATTGGTACAGGTAAGGATTTTCCAAAATAAACCCCAGACTTACACAATGAAAAAGCAATGTAATAAGTAAAAAGCTCAGCACACAGCTTTTCTGATCTCCAGCATCGGGGATGTAAGCGCCGAAGCCGCCTAGTGAAGTCTTTCACCTGGAACTTCACATTTATACAGGCTGCTTCCCAAAAGACGCTGGCAAGAAATTCAAGGCGAGTAGAGTACTTCATCCTAACTCTAGGAGAAAGGACTACGTGAAGCCTCTTTACCTCACTAGAGACTAAGCAGAGACCAACGACCCCTCGTGTCTTGGTCGCAGGATCGCTATCCCTTAGGGATGGTACTCGTAC
>LZPO01017343.1:357038-384217 GCA_001675575.1 Neotoma lepida | reverse complement strand
GAACAATAGAACAAGAGAAGAAACTTAACTGAAATGAAGACTTAAGTCCGCAGGTAAAAAGCTCACTGTGTGTGTCTTAGGCTTTCTACTGCTGTGAAGAGACACCATGACCACTGCAACTCTTACAAAGGAAAACATTTAATTGGGTGGCTTACAGTTCAGAGGTTCAGTCCATTATCATCATGGTGGGACATGGCGGTGTGCAGGCAGACATGGTGCTGGAGAGGTAGGTGAGAGTTCTACATCTTATGCAGGCAACAGGAAGTGGTCTGTCTTATTGGGTGTGGCTTAAGTGTATATATGTGAGACCTCAAGGCCTGCCTCAATGGTGATACAGTTCCTCCAACAAGGCCACACCTCCTCCAAAAAGACTACACCTCCTAATATTGGCACTCCCTTTGGGGGCCATTTTCTTTTATACGACCACAGTATGTCAAGGTAAAATGGTTGCAGAGTGATCAGTAATAAAATATACAAGATAAAAGTAGTCAAGAGTGGGGACTGGGAGTGGAGCTCCGTTGGTCCCCAGCAATAATAGCAATAATGATGATGATGATGATGACCAATTAATACTAAATGTTAAATGACAATAAAGCCCTACAAAGTTTAATAATATAAAGATATGATTAGTGACTCATATTCTACCAAGTTGCCCTTTGTTTATAAAATGAAAATACATAAATTCAGGGTTCCCATATNATGGGAAAAACGTCTTTATGAGGAAATTCACTCAACCAAGAAATGAACCAAAAGAAAGGATATAGCCAAGCTTTCTTTGTATTAGCTTCTGAATAATGACATGGAGACTTTTTATTAATTATGAAAGTTTGGCCTTAGCTTAGCTTGTTCCCAGTGAGCTCTTAAATATTGAATTAACCCNTTTATATTAATCTATGTTCTGCCANGTGACTTGTTGCCTCTGCTCAGTACTATAGTACATCAAACTTCCTTTATGTCTGGCTGGAGAATCTCCCACCTCAGAGCCTTTCCCAAAGTTCCCGTCTCTTTCCGGAAGTCCTGCCTAATCCTCTCCTGCCTAGCTATTGGCCATTCATCTCTTTACTAAACCAATCAGAAGGTGCCTTAGGCAGGTGAGGTAAAACAGAGACACATGTTCACACAGTGTACAAAAAGATTATCACAACAAAAGGAGTCATGAATTGAAGGAGAATTGGAGATCCCAAGGAAATATTGAAAATGAGTTTTGATTTTACATATAGCATTAGGACTAAAGAGCCATGGATATGTGATTAAATTTAAAAAATGAAAATTAAAAACATTTACAGTGTAAGAATAATTATATGACAAACAAAAATGTAGAAATTAGGAGAAAGGCCTATGAAAATTCTTTTAAACATGTAATCTTACTCATTCTTGATGGCAAGGAAATAATTCACCCCNAAAATGAAATTCACTGGGCTTGATGATTCACAACTTTAATCCTGGCATTTGGAAGGGAGAAGCAGGTAGATTCCTTGTGAGTTCAAGACCAGCCTGGACTAAATAGAGGTTGTAGGCCAGCCGATGTGATGTGAGAGCCTGTCTTTAAAAAGAGTGGAAAAGGGAAAAAGAAAAGAAATGCATGAACCGCAGTTTTTTTGTTTTGTTTTGTTTTNTTGCTTATTTGTTTTTGAAGAAAGTATTATTACAACTTCCTGATAATATTTGTAGTAGTTTTCTTATCTTTAAAGGTCACAGTTTAAGATTTTTTGTGGTAGGGATGAGAGGATGGCTTAGNGAATATTGTGTTTGCCAAGCAAGAGTGCCTATGTTCAAATCCCGAGAATCCGTGCAAACACTGTACATGGTAGTGCAANCGCGTAAAGCCAGGGTTCCTACAGCAAGATGGGAGACAGAGACAGGCCAGTTCTTAGAAGTTCATGGGACTTCAATACAAACTCCAAAGTGTTTTTGTCCAGTAAGAGACTTGATTTTTTTAAAGGAAGAAAATACAAAAATAAACAATAAGAAAAAAAAAGTTTATGACCAGGTAGCCAGGTGTACACAGTCATGAGCAACAAAAAAAGAGATCCTGTCTGGAACAAGGTGAAAGATGAAGACTAGTACCCAGGACTGTCCCCTGATCTCAATTTATGTTCCATGATAAGGGTGTACCTGAATTCATACATACACACCAAGAAAAACAATAACTTGTGTGCCATAAAAATGGTTAGCTGAAATTCAGCAATTCCTTATAATTTTGTTCAATTTCTTTTTCTGTACAATTAAACTAAATTGTACTTGAAAATTAATTTGCAAAACTGAAAATCCCACTATTGTCAATTGTCAATTTCTGCTTCATTTCTGCAAGGGGACCCATTCAGACAGTATATTCTAAATATTGATGGCCTGTTTCTGGGAAGTGAAATTTAGTGCACTTAAAAAAAAACTGTTTCATCAACTAAAGGCCCTCCCCCTTCTCTCTCTCTCTCTCTCTCTCTCTCTCTCTCTCTCTCTCTCTCTCTCTCTCTCTCTCTCTCTCTTAGGATCTCCTGTACCCCAGGATTCTTTCCCATTCACTTGGGATTATGAACCAAGTTTATATAGTACTTAGGATTGAACCTAGGGCCTCACGCATTCAAGGAAAGCACTCTACCAACCGAGGCTGCCCTGAGAAGCATTTCTTGATTCTTCATTTTCTAAGATGAAAGCATCATCATTTTTGCTCTTCTCTTCAGATTCTCTCTCATGTCTATCACCCAGTGTCTGCTGTGTATTATAATTGGAAGGATTAATTCTATTACTAACCATAATTAACTACGTGTTTATCCTTAACCAGCATCCATATTGCCATGAATCTACATATTGTTCTCGATAGAGCCAAATGTCTATGAGGGTTGCTGTTCATATCATTGAACATTTTCCCCCTGGATTTTCTATTTCCACTCCTCTTATATTATTGCCATTTTCTTTATTATAGCCCATTTTATTGGTGCTTCTTCATCTGGTCAATTTTCTTTGAGTTTAAGACCCTCCCTCCTGAGGCCCACGCTGACATCGTGGATTCCATGGGTCAATTGCAGGTCTGCCGGGATCACCTCTTCTTCTTACGTTGTACTTTTGTTCTACCTGGACAAGTTTTCAAATAACTTCCTAAGAACTAGTGTGTCACAGGTCCATTCCCAAGCCCTGGGTGTCCCAGAAGATCTTTATCCTATGTTCACCCTTGGCTGATATTTTGGCTAGCTATGATATTCCAGATCAAAAGTTATTTTCCCTTGGAATACTAAAAGCATCACACTATTGCCTCTGTAAGAGTCTGGAGTTGTCAGCCAAAAGTCTGGTGTCTGTTTTGCTTCCATTCCTTTATATCCAGCTGTTTCTTTATATTGTAAATTTTTCAATTGCTTTCTTTTCTTTTTCAANACAGGATTTTTCTGNATAGCCCTGGCTGTCCTGGAACTCGCTCCGTAGACCTAGCCGGCCTCAAATTCAGAGATCTGCCTGCCTCTGCCTCCTGAGTACTGGGATTNAAAGTGTGTGCCACCACCACCCAGCCTCAATTGTTTTCTTAATCTTTGATGTTCTAAAGAAAAATCAGATTATGTGACAAATTAGATTTTTTTCCCAGTTCTGTGCCTTTTAGTCAAGGTCCATGGCCATCAGTGTTGGGGGCTTCTTCCTCCTCTTCTCTTCTCCTCCTTCCTCTTCTCCTTTTTCCACCTCCTCCTTCTCTTTCTCCTCCCCTCCTCGTCCAGTATGTTTTTCTATACAATTAAACTTAATTTTACTCGATATTAATCTTCACAGGGATTCATTCAGATGATATATTCCAGATACTGATGGCTTATTTCCAGGAAGTGCAATTTGGTTCACTAAAAACAAACAAATAAAGGCCACTTTGTGACATTCATATACTCACACCTTTATTTCCTGTTCCGTCAACTCAGGGCAAACTCTGTCTCTCTGACCACCGGCTCCTCCTGCCCCTCCTCCTCTTCCTCTTTTCCCTTTTCCTTCTCTTCCTCTTCTTCACTTCCTCCTCTCCCCTGGTCATTTTGCTGTTGCTATTCTTGGTTTGTTAGCTTGGGTTTGGTGTTTGGGTTTTGTTGAGATAGGGTCTTGCTGTGGAGCCCAAGCCTGGAACTTGAGGCCGTCTTCTTGCCTCAGCATCTCAAATACTGGGCTTACAAGTATGAGCCACCACACCTCATTCTGCCTTGATTTTGTATGACTTTTCTCTCTGAATCTACTAAGGACTGTTGGACTGCCTGTGGTTTTTCTGGTTCTGTTTTGTTTTGTTACCTTAAAAAAAAAAATCTTAGCTTTTAGTTCTACTTTCTGGCAGAGCAGCGCAGTTTAAATATTCCAAAGTTCCGGTGCTTCTTTTGTAATTTAATGGTCATGTTTTTAATCAATACAAGTTCTTTTGTGTGTCCTCGGTCATGCATCCTATTTCTTCTTTTGTGGATGAGACATCTTCATCACAAGTCATTCTGAAAACATTAATGGTTCTGTTTGCTTGGACTTAGGTTGTTTTCCTCACCATAACCATGTCCCCTTTGTGGATTTGGGTTGTTGTTTTTGTTTTGTTTTGTTTTTCTCCTCTTCATTGTAGTCTCTCTATTTCCTAATAAAATCTTTTTCTGATTNTGCCTTGATATTCTCTATTGTTCATTTGTATTTGAAAATGAAACCTCCCACCCTTAAAAGAAAAACTGACTATGGTAGGGCTTCTTCTCTTCTTTTATTGAAAATAGATTTTTTTTTCATACATTATAGTCTGATTACGGTTTCCCTCCCCTTCCCCCTCCCAGTTCCGCCCCACCTCCCCTCCCATCTGGATCCACTCTCTTATATCTCTTGTTAGACAACAAACAGGCATCTAAGGAATAATAATCAAATAAAATAAATCAAAACAAATTGGAATAGGACAAAACAAACAAGAATCAAAGAAAAAGCACAAGAAATTCATATAGATGCAAAGACACACATGTTCACACACTCAGGAATCTCATAAAAGTCAAAACCAAAAGCCATAATATATATGTAAATGACCTGTAAGGTGAAAAAAAATGCCCTGACTTAATATGATGAGACAAAGGACCTCCAAAGATGCCATTGGGTTCGCNGTGTGCTGGCCATCTACTGCTGGGCATGGGGCCTACCCTTAAAGAGTGGTTAATTTCCCCAGTGAGACTCCCCTTGGAGAAAACTAATTTTTCATTTGCAAGTGGTCATCATTTGAAGATTGCTTCTGGGTTAGGGATGGGAGCATGTGTTCACTTCTCCTTTCAGCTCTAGGAACCCATCTTGTGCAGACCTGTGCAGGCCCTGTGCATGCTGCCACAGTCTCTGTGAGTTCATATGTGTGCCTGCCCTGTTGTGGATAGAAGGCCTTGATTCCTTGCTGTCTTCCATCCCCTCTGGCTCTTACTCTTCCACTTCCTCTTCTGAAGAGTTCCCTGAGCCTTGACGGGAAGTATTTGATGGAGACATCCCTTTTAAAGTGGAGTATCCCAAGGTTTCTCACTCTCTGCATATTGTCTGGCTGTGAGTCCTGTATTTGTTCCCATCTGCTGCAGGAGGAAGCTTCTCTGATGATGGCTGAGCAAGGCACAGATCTGTGAGTATAGTAGAATGTCATTAGGAGTCATTTTATTGCTACATTCCTTTAGCACAACAGTAGTATTTGGTTTTCCCCTAGGCCCCTGGCCTATCTAGTCTCAGGCTCTTGGCCACNGAAGCATCNTTGTGTATGGGTTCCATCTGGTGGAGTGGGCTTTAACTCAAAGCAGGTATTNCTTGGTTACTCCTACCAGCTTTGTGCCACTGTCACACCAGCGTATGTTACAGGCAGGTCACTTTGGTCCATCAAAGGGTTTGTAGCTAGGTTGATGTTTACCTTTCACCTTTGGTACTGTGCAGAGTACCTTCCAGTACTCTGTAGGTATGGTAGGGTTTCTTAACTGAAAGGCTCTGAGGGCTCAGAAGGACTGAATATTAGAATATGCTGATTTCCTCCCTCTGGAGATAGAAACAGAAATCAACACTGAAATCTGATAGTATCTCTAACTCTGCTAGAAGAGCAGGAAGCNTCTCTTCTTTTCAGCTCTTGAGTCACTTGGCTCAAAGAAAGAACCCCTACCCCAGCACAGGTACTTTCAAGCTGACAGAGCCATGAGCATATTTCAGGAGTTCCCCACAGGCGTGGCAGAAAGCGGGGAAGTAGGCCAAGATCAGAGCCCCTGAGAGACGGTCCAGTGCCTGGGGATGCTCTGCTGTTTGCACNCTCTGTAGACAGGGGACTGCCACTTGCTGGGTGGAACTGGGGGAGACTGTGACAGGAGGACACAGGCTCCATCAGTACTATCTGAGAGCTGCATCTCAGCCATTAGCCACAGCCTGCCTGGAAACTGGGAAACAGACCAGAAATCATTTTATATCATCGAGCCCAAGCTTCTGCAGCCATAAAACTGGGACAATAAAAATAGCTGTTTGTACTTGGGAGGATTGTTCCGAGAATCAAGTGAGATAATATGCAAGGTGGANGGATTGTTGATGTGAACAAGCCATCGCCTCTGTTGGAGAAATGAAGAATGCATTTGGATTGCACAAGGTTGGGAGAGGAAAACAAAAACTGAAAAACACCCCAAGGTTATTTCGTGACGAAATTTCCAGTCATTTCAGGGTTGATGTCATTTCATCTGATGCAATAGACTATAGTTTATTTTATATAATCAAGCCCTTTTCAATAACANGATGCTTAAAATAACAAGATCCCTTGGAAAAGCTGGAGACTGAGAGTCGGAAGTCCTTGGAGTATGTTGATTCCTATAGCTAAACAATGCAGTGGGCGGAGCCGTTCTGAAAACACCAGTTCGTAGTTTTCAGGGATTTTGTGTGTGTGCTGGTCTGCTCCAAAGAATCCCCTTCACATTTCTCGATCTTTCAGGAAACTGACAGCTTATACTATAGTGTCAAGACTGCACAGAGTTCCAGTTCAACTCAGTGATAAAGAGCAGACCCTTGTGAAATTCCTTTGGTTGAGAAAGTCTGACCTACTCCTATATTGATGGTGTCTGCTTTGTCATTCTGTCTCTTCATGACTGTGTGCATTTTATATTGAATGGCAGAGATTCACATACAAACACTCACAGAAGCAATTTTTGTAACAACAGACAATTTGAAAATGACATGCTGAAAATAGAGGAATGACTAAATAACTCATGTTTATACGATGAAGGGTTTTGTACTTTAGAAATGTTCACCACACAGAAACGTGGCTTTAAATAATGCCCCCCAGCTGTGTCAGTATGGTGAGCCACAAGGAAGCATGGGCAGGTGAGGCTTGCAGCTGTCAGAGGTGAGGCCCTTCTCATCAGGAGGACACATCTGTTGACCTACAAGGTGACATAAAGGCACACTTGCCTCTGGGGAAATCCTCAGCAGTGAGCATTTCCTGAACGGACTGTGTATAAGATATTATCCCATCAAGAGTGTCGNCCTAAGAAGAGCCAGGCCAGAATTGGAGAGCCAGGAGAGACATGTATGTATCATGCAAAAGAAGCTCTGTATGTTTGCCCTAAAGCTAGAAATAACACAAAAGGAAGTTTAAGCTCATTTTAGAACAGCAGTGGTCGGCACTGTGTGTGTGNGAGTGTGCAGGATGTCTCACTTTTAATCCAGGGAGTGGGGGCTGGGTTGGAGAAGACTGTGTTCAAAGGGATTTGGGAGTCTTCTGGAATGAACAGCCCGGAAGCAGCAACATCTCAGTAACACTTAGAGAGATTTTCCTGATTAAAAACAAAAGTCATAGTCATAAAAACTATAGCACAGTTCTGTTGCATGAATCCTAATGGTCTTAATAAAAACCCAGGGCTGGATATTGGGGTAAATACTGAAAGATCAGAGAGACAAAGAAACAAGCCACAGCCACTTCTCACCTCGCCAACTCCATGAATCCTCTGACTGAATGCCTGTGAGTCCTCAGCCAAAAGAGCCTAATTCCTGTCTCCTCACGCCTTATATACCTTTCTTCNCCCAGCCATCTCACTTTCTATTTTCAAGCTTCCTAGTGCTGGGATTAATGGTGTGTGTGCTTCCCAAATACTGGGGTTAAAGGTGTGTGCCACCACTGCCTGGCCTCTATGTTTAACTCTGTGGCTGGCTCTGTCTTCTGATCCTCAGGCAAGCTTTATTTCTTAGATTGCAAACATCACCACACAGTTCTAATAATTGTCTCCTGACTGAGCCTTGGAGGGCTCTAGTGGCTCAGGCCCCAGTGATTGCCACTATAGATTCTGACAGGGCAGGGCTGGTATAAGGTTTATGTTGTGAGAGACTCTCATAAATGTGGGACCTTAGGTAATACTGCTCCAGTGTCCTTCTCCCAGTGAACCGTGGATGGGACAGGCTGCCACTCTGATCCATCTAAGATCACCAACCACACCTCTNTNGGTCATTGGCAGGATCTGGACGCAAGACATCAGTGATGACACCTGAGGGAGCTACAGCAGCACCAGCAGAGTCTGTGGTCTCTGTTTGAACAATGGTAGCACCCAGTAGGTGTAGGTTCAAACAGATATATAGGTGGAGTGCCTAGAAGTCATTGAGAAAGGCATTGGTAGGGACTGGTCCTATATGAGAAGGCAGAGCTGAGTAGTAGGAAAACTGGTGACTGACTGACTGACTGACTGCATTTTTGTCCACACAAAGTGGAGGCTGAAAAANCAGGTTATGCATGAATGGGGGAAACTAAGGTAAGGAGAAGAATTTTTAAAAATAGTAATTATAATTTGCCCAAAGTTGTAGATCCAAGATTCTGACTCTTGGATCCAAGCTCTTCTTGGCTTCTGCTTAATCTACTGTATCATGAAGCTTTTTGGAAGTGTCCAAGGAGTATCAGGAATCCTCCAGGGAAAAATAAGAACACACTGGGAAAAACAGTAAGAGCCAAGTGAGGAAGAGATTTTGAACTGCATCTGCAGGAATTGGCACTAATTTTGGCAAGAGAGGCATGATCTAGAGGTCAGCAAACTACAGCCTGCAGGCCACCTCTGCTCACTGCTTATGATCAGTGAGGTAAGAGAGTGTTAGAGATGAACAGTCAATCAATCTGATGATAGGGGTTGTTAACTTAAACCTCGCTTGAATAAAGAATCGCTCCAAGCTGGGTGGTGGCACATGCCTTTAATCCCAGCACTCAGGAGACAGAGGCAGGTGGATCTCTGAGTTCAAAGTCAGCCTGGCCTACAGAGCAAGTTCTAGGACAGCCAGGATTGCAGAGAAAAACCCTGTCTCAACGAACAACAACAAAAAGGAATCATTCTGTAGAAGAAAGAGTCCCATTCTCATTAGTAGCCCTATATAAGAAAATAATATATTCAAATATTATTATATATTTACTATTTGGTCCATCACAAAAAAATGCTGTTGCCACTGGAAGTCAGTGATGGAAAAAAGTCACCACACACACACACACACACACACACACATCATACATGCCATACTTTCACCAGTAACAATTCGAAGCATGAGCTGGTATGAGGGCACTGTAACCCCAGCATTCAGAAATTTGAGGNCACACACACACACACACACACACACACATTATACATGCCATACTTTCACCAGTAACAATTCGAAGCATGAGCTGGTATGAGGGCACTGTAACCCCAGCATTCAGAAATTTGAGGCATGAGAAGAGAAAGTTCAAGCCCACCCTACATAGTGAGACCCTGTCTCAAAAAAATAGAGGCATGCATATTATATATGTATATATATATATATTTAATATAACTTGGATGCTATATTACTAATGTGCAAAAGCAATACAGTTAGGACTATAAATAAATAAATGAGGCTGTGCAGTTAGACCACCAAGTTCAGCTCCTCAAACAGCCACTTACTAGCTTTATCACATCAGGCAAACTTCCTAAGTCTCATGTTTTCCTCATCTGAAAATTTTTAAAGTGGAAATAGTAATAGTATGTATTTTACTGAATTGTATCAGAGTGAGTTGATTAGTCTATGCAAAGTGATCGGTACATAATAAGTGCCAAATAAAAGCAAAAAAAGGTGGGCCATCAAATGGCTCAGCAGGNAAAGACACTTGCCACACAAACCTGGTGAAGTGAGTTTGATACCTGGAACCCTCAGTGAAAGGTGAGAACCAACTTACAATAGTTGTCCTCTGACTTCCACGTTCACACTCAGGGCCACATGCACGCGTTGACAAAACATTTTTAAAAGAGTTCATCACGGCATGCACCTCCTAGCACACAAAACACATAGGCATTTAAAACACAGTTGATAATGAACATCTGGATGTTTCTTTTAGCATCCTCATGTGCTCTCTCATCNCTAGTAGGTTCTGCGCAGAAGAGACTACCCATGATCCATATGACTTTGTGACAAGACAGCAGCAGAGANGGCAATTCAGTGATTCTTGACTTATGACTGACTAAAGAAGTGGCTAAGAGGAAATGGAACAAGGGTCACCTCTTTCTCCTTACCCAGTGAGATGATGATACCTTCTTGTAAGTCACTTCTGGTTACCATCAGAGACAGTGTTAGCCCAGGTAGTCAGTTTGCTTATTCATTCAGTCTTTCTTGAACCCCTCTGGGAGCCAGGGCTTCCGACGTTAGAATGAAGAATCACAANCAGCACTTGGCCTTGAGAAGCTCATCATGACCAGGNGACAGGAGGCATGAAANCAAGTGTATACAGCAGTCCCTTGGGTATGCTAGAGAAACATGCTTAGGAACTAGNAGAGCTACAAAGGGGTAAGTTCTCAAGGTCANAGAATGGAGCCTTCACGGCCATGATGATCCCTGGGCGAAAGGCTGAAGGCTGAGTGGGTACCAGCAATGCATAGTGTCAGCATTTTCACGCAGAGGAGCGGTCAGAAGAAAAGCACCAAATGCTGAAATGCCAAAACTCAGAGCTCCAAAGCAATGAGGCCAGGAGGGAGGGCACNNGGGGTCAACCACAGTCTAAGTGCCATATCTCTATGACAGTTGACCTTCAGGNTCTAAGAACCACTGAAGGCTTTGAAACAGAATGGCACCACAGGGAGATTTTTTTTTGCTTCAGAAGATTACATTCTAAAATAACTTTGTTTTTTTAATAATACAAGCCAGATTCCCCACATAGACCCTGATTACAGTCTTTCTGGTGCAATTAATATTGGCAGGCTTTTAAAAAACTAAATTTTTTTAATGATTTTTTTAAATTTTATTTTTAAAAATTTGAGTCTGTGTCANTAAAATCCATTTTGAATAGCTAATGATNAATTTAATTGAATTCCCCTCAGATCCAAATTTAATAACCTTGAACTGTATTTGTTGGTAAGTGACTTGGAGGTCTGCTTTTGTCCTAAAAATGAAAGCTGGTGGTTTGGGAACTTAAATTTNTATGGTGAGGTTGCTGTGAGGGAAAATGAAAGGGCTTTTCCTCACAGTGGGGCTCAGCCTTGGAGTTCAATTCTTCCTCAACCCTCTCACGTATGCATTCACTGAATTGGACAGTCTGTCTTTCTGTGACGAATATGCTTTACTTTGAAGACATTAGCCTGACCTCTACAATTAAGATTAAAGAAACAGTTATAAAAAAAAAGAAAAAGAAGCCAGCAGGCTGGAAACATAATTCAGTTGGTAGAGTCCTTTCTTAGCATGCCAAAGGCCTGGGTTCCATCCCCAGCATCACATATAACTGGATGTGGTGGCTCTAGGGAGGTGGAGGCTNGAGGACCAGGAATTAATTTCAGGTCACCTTCAGCTATGTAGTGAGTTAGAAGCCAGTCTAGACTGTGTGAGACCTGTCTCAATCAGTCAGTGAACTTCTAACCCAAATAAGCAGGAATTATGCCACACTGAACTTTGGAGGTTGTTCTGAATACTGTGAACACTGATGGACAAGTTTCTGCTTGACCCCNCGCTTTCAGTGCTGTGGTTATCCACCTAGAGTAGACTTACTGGATCGTGTCATAATTCTATGTTTAAGTTTTTGAGGAAACTCACACCACTATCTAGGGACCCGAATGTGAAATTATAGATGAAATTTGGATGCTACGTATACAAAAATNGAAGAGGGACCCCTGTCTGTAAACATATATTCAAAGTCCTTGGTTGCCCATCAGAAGATTAGCAAATGAGAGGCTAGGAGGATGGCTCAAGTTCCTGGGAATCTGATGCCCTTTTCTTATCTCCGTGGGTACTAGGTATGCACTTGGTCATAGGATTCCCTGGAACTGGAGTTGCANATGAATGTGAGCTGCCATGTGGGTGTGAAGAACTGAACCTGGGTCCTTGACAAGAACAGCAAANGCTCTTAACTGCTGAGCCATCTCTCCAGCCCTTGATCACATGGCTTTATGTTTTAAGTTAAAATTAATGCTTAGAGAATATCACTTTTAACAAACTACCCGTTTTAACCAACATCTTGTTAAAGGACCATTCCCCAAACAAGCTTCAAGTATCAACATGGGACCAGTATGCAAAAGTGGAATCCTGGAGGAAATATTTGAGTTTAGGGAAATGTTCAGCATGTCTTTGCATACATTNTATTCTGTTCTTCTGAGATGCAAAAGAAATATAGGAAAACAGCTCAATTTTCACTCCTCTATTCAAAAGAACTTATTAAGGAAGTACTAGCGGGACATGGTGGCAATGTCTATAAACCCAGCATTTAAGAGGTAGAGGCAAGATTAGGACTTCAAGGCCATCTTTAGCACATAGTAAGTTTGAGGCACAGTCTATGCTACATGAGATCCTGTCTCAAAAAAATAATATAATATAATATAATATAATATCTTTGATCTGTGTAATTGAATGAATGTCATGCTACAAAGCAAAAGAAGTGCTTAGAAGAAATCAGGAGGCCCATCCCACGTGTGCTGGTTAGTTTTCTGCCAATATGACACAAGCTCAAGTCATCAGAGAGGAGGGAGCCCCAATTGAGAAAATGCCTCCATAAGATCTGGCTGTAGGCAAGCCTGTGGAGCATTTTCTTAATTAGTGATTGATGGGGGAGGGCCCAGTCCATTGTGGGTGAGGCCACCCCTGGGCTGGTGGTCCTGGGTTCTGTTAGAAAGCAGGCTCCACAAGCCATGGAGAGCAAGCCGGTAAGCAGCACCCTCCATGGCCTCTGCCTCAGCTCCTGCCTCCAGGTTCCTGCCATGCTCGAGTTCTTGCCCTCACTACTTTTGATGATGAACTGTGATGTGGAAGTGTGAGCCAAATAAAAACTGTCCTCCCCAAGTTGCTTTTGGTCCTGGTGTTTTATCACAGCGTTAGTAACACTAACTAAGACACCTCAGCAGCCCAGTACTAACTTTTTAATGGCNTCATACTAATGAATAGGCAATCATAAGCTATTCATGGGCTAAAGTCTACACATACTTTCCGAAGACAAGAGTACTTCCTTATGCTATTGTAAGAAACTACCACATATACAAGTGGCTAAAATAGTGGCTTAAAACAGCACAGCTTCCTTAGGTTTCTGGAAATCAGAAGTCTACACTTGGTCTTTCCGATTAAAATCAGCTTTTCCTCAGGGTGGATCTATGTGGCAGCTGTAGGGAAGGAACTCTGTCTTTGTCCTCTGGATTCTAAAGACCACTTGCATTCCTTGGCTTATGGCCCTTTCTCTTCTTCAAAGACCATTTTTCTAGTCTCCATATCTTGTCACATCTCCTTCCTGCCTGGTCCTCCTTGGAATGACATTAGGCACACCCAGAACATTCAGCATTGCCTCCCCATCTGCAGACCCTTAATCACCTCTCCAAAGTGCCTTTCGCCATGTCAAGAGACATGATGGCAGGTCACAGGGACTGGGGTATGAACACCTTGGGAATGGGGGAAGTACTTGGCCAACACTGCTGGGTAAGATTTGGGAAGGTACAGAAGAAAGTGTGATGGAGAGAGCATGGGGAGGATGTTTGTCTCTTTGACCACAAATATGCAAACATCCTATTTTGGGGGGGGGAGTAATCCCAAGATAAAACATCAAGCCTGACCTCTCTTTTCCTTTGAGAGAGGTATAGGGCCCAAGGCTGGTAATGTGTTGCCCCCACTCTTCTTTTTGACTGGATTGCTTGTCTTTTTGATTTGTTTTTGTTTTTCGAGACAGAGTTTCTCTGTAGCTTTGGAGCCTGTCCTGGAACTCGCTCTGTNGACCAGGCTGCCCTCGAAATCACAGAGATCCGCCTGTCTCTGCCTCCTGAGTGCTGGGATTAAAGGCGTGCGCCACCACTGTCTGGCTGCTTGTCTTTTATTCTATTCTTCTTGGGCTTGCACTTACGGACCTTAGAAATGGTCATATGAAGCTTGTTATAATGAGTACACCAAGGACATTGTTGAGAAGAAACCTTCTACCACCTCTCACCCCTCAAGAGAGGAAATTTCTCTTAGGTCACAATACTGGAAGTACCATCTAGTCTTTGGAACACGTGACTTGCTTTCAATGTGTGGAGGTAGTGATCCTATAATTAGATGTTTCCCAGTCTTTACTGTGCTCCATAAGATTGAAACCAGTGCTTAGAGGTTTGCTGGTACCAGTCAATCACATCCTCCTACCATTCAAGGCTGGAAACTGATGAATGGCAGACCCAAGAGTCCCAGTGGAGTTCATGTTCAGAATTGGCTGTATCATCCCAAACACATGCTCTCGTGAACGTTGATGGACATGTAGGTTGTTCATCTTAGCTCAGGAAGATCTGCAGGCATTGTAAGCCCCATCCACACTTGCAGACCTGTTTGGGGGCCTGCCTTAAGCAGATCTCCTCCACATCAGAGAGTGTGCTTTATCTCACAGATAAAACACAGAGAGAAATGCCGAAAAGAGTGCATCTCCAGATCTGACTGGATGTCTTATTGTCAGCAAGGAGCAAAAGAATGCATGCTTTGGAGNGCCTTCCTGAAGCATGGAGACCTCCATCTCTCTTATGCCAACTTTTGACAGCAGAGATGTTGTCAATACTTCTCATTTTAATTAAAAAATAAAAATAAAAAAGGAACCTGGGGCTGAAGACATGAATCACTCAGTAAAGTACTTGCTATACAAGCATGAGGACCCAATTTTGTATCCTCGAGACCCATGTTAAAAACTGGACAAAGATAGGCTGATCCTGAGCTCACTGGCTGGCCAGCCGCCACAAAAATGGTGAGTTTCAGGTTTATCTGTCTCCATGTCTCAAGGCAATAAGGCAGAAAGGGACAGAGCAGAACATACCCGACCGCCCCTTCTGGGCTCTGCAGGTGTGTTCACAGGCGCATGCACCCGAACATGCATGCACACATGCACGGCCCAAAGAAAATGATAAATACAACATCTAAAGTTTTTCTTTAGTTAAAAAAAAAAAAGTGGTTTGGCCTTAGATCCTTAAATACTCTGTCACCAAACCTTGTCATGGCTTGCTGTTAAAGTATCATTCAGAATTTATCTCCACTACCACCTCACAGGGTCACTTCCATGATCCCTCCTAAAGTAATAGAACTTCCTTCTACTCATCTCTCTCCACTTCATCACTCTGTTGTCTTCATAGCATGGACCACTTTCTGAAATGATCTGGTTGCTTGCCGCCCATTCTCTTTCCCTTTCTAGGACGTGGAAAAACCCAGGTTCCACAGAGGACAGAGGTTTCTTTCATTGTCCTTTGTTATCTCCCCAGCACTCAGCACAATGTCTGGCACACAGGAGAGCCAACAATTCTTACTGGTGAGTGAATGAGGGGTGTCTCCTGAGCTCCCAGGTACCCCACATCTGTTAAATCCCAAGTGTTAGCACTGCTCCCCTCTGCTATCCATCCCTTACCTAAAAAGATGTGTGTGTGTGTGTGTGTGTGTGTGTGTGTGTGTGTGTGTGTGTACATTTGATTCTGTGCACCACAGGCATGCAGGTACTCTCAGAAATGAGAGAGCATCAGATCTCAGGGAACTGAAATTATAAACAGTTGTGAACCTCCTGCCGTAGGTGCTGGGAACCGAACCTAGGTCCTCAGCATGAACACTGAGTGCTCTTACCTACTGAGCCAGCCCTCCTTACCCATCTCTTTCTACATCCTCTTCACCCTCAGTGGAGTCCTTCAGTGCTGTGCGCAAAGCTCTGATGGGCCAATATTTTGCACTTATCCACACCATCGTGTTAGGTAGCCTTGTGGGAATGACGCTCAACAAATAAATTTTAACAAAGAATTTGTAAAACCTCAACTGCCCTAGATAAGACAGGACTGATCTCAGGGTCTGAACTGGGGCAGCAGATTGGGAAAGTTAGGGGTTCACAGGGAGTCTCAAATTTTATATTAATGTTCAGGGGCTACAGCAGTTTTTGATGCTATTAACTGCTTTCTGTCCCACTCTGTCCCACCCTGTCAATGGGTGTCCCTCCTGGAACTTGCATTCTGCTTCCCTCTCGGTAAGCCCTGTGTTAGTGCCACTCCACCACAGCCATGGATGATTAGCAGGATGGTGGGGGGACGGCACCTGCTGGAATCAGGGCAGAGCAGGGATACAGACAGAAAGAACAATGCTTTCTCTCCCACTCCTTAGCCTGCTTTGTACTCATAATATTTCATTCTGCTTGCCAAAGGTTGTGAAGGAAAATTTGAGGTTTTGTGTTTATCAGGGGGACTAGGGTGTGGCTTGTTTGAAAGTTAGGGGAGTTGCCAGTTGTTCTCCCTCCTACACAGGCCCTGAAGGTCCACCCCTTGGTGCCTTCAGCTATAGGGTCCTCAAGGACCACTCGAAGGCCANCCTGGACAGCCCTGCTGTGTTTTCCTCTTCCCCAGCAGTCACCTCCTGACTCAATGGACCCTCCGTGCTATGTTGGCAGCTCTCGTGGGTCACTGTGTTGTAGCTATTCAGATGCTCTGTCAGACTGAGTAGTCCTCAAGGACAAGACACCCCATAGATGCCTTTTAATGAATACAGAGGCTTAGCTTCTCACAATTCGCCCTTAACAATACAGGACTGATCCCAGGGTCCAAATCAGGACAGCACCTACAAGTGGCTTCAGATTGTGGGTCCTACTTAGGAATGTCCGAGGCTCAAAGAGAATCTAAAAGTTTGCTACAATAATGGTGGAAGCTGGTTTTGTCACCTGGTCTCATCTTTATAGACTGAAAAAGTTAAGCCTCAAAAAGAGTTCGAGGAACTTGACCACTATCTCTCTCATCTTATCTGTGCCTAGAATCAGACATTACAAAAGCATCTTTATCTATTCAGTAAATATTTACTGACAATCTACTGGTGCCAGGACCTGTGTTGCCCCCTAGAAGTCCCTCCATTTAGTGGGAGAGACAGTCCTGTCACCAGACATGATGAGACGATCCACAGATGGAATATCTAACCCAGCTGGGGTTGGGGGAGGGGGCTCAGGTCAGGGGAGGCGTCTTGGAGAGGTGACAGATGAGTGGAACCTCTGAGGAGGAGTTAGGCAGGCAAGGGGCCAAAGGAAGATGTTCTAGGCAGAGAAGGCGAGCTGAAAGAGGAGAGAACAGGGCCCTGTTGGGAATTGCAAGTAATTACTGAGAATTCAGCATCTGTGCCAAATTCTCTTGCCAGCTCCGGGGTTACACAAAGTAAAAAACAGGGACCCTGCCTTCAAGGAATTTACAGTAAAAGATAAATGAAAAGATAACTGTTTAGAACATTGTGTTCCACTTCACTTGACTGGAAATATGGTTTGGGCACTCACCTTTCTTCCCTTCAGGAGACACCTCGATCTTCTGCGGTAAGTCCCACATCTCAGTATCCTGGAACAGGGCTAGTGACTACCTCAGGGAGAGAAAATTAAAAAATGGATAGATGACTGGCCCAGAGGGTATGCCCTCTCCCATTATTGCTATTGCCATTGACAGCAGGACCTGTGTTGAAATCTGGAACTTGAGGCAGAGGCTGCCCAAGGGAGAAAATGCTTCAAGTAAAGATAACACCTATGGTCAGGAAGAGGGAACAAGGGACCCTTGTCCATAGGGTCACCCTCAGTAGGTAGGAGTTGCTGCTAGCTGCACTGGCCTCTGCTTTCAGAGTCTTAGCATATTGACTTTATCAGGTACTGTGAGTATAGACATATATACACATGCGTACATAGAGGTAAACAGAGTCACCCTCCAAGGGCAAAGTAAGACCCACCTGAAGCCACATACATTCTGGAGAGCTGCCCCTTTCCTTGGGAAAAGAAGTCCTTGACCTTCCTGTTCCAAAGCCAGCCCTGTGTCTGTCATGGGTAGTTTTTCTTGTCAACACGACACACCTGGGAAGAAGGAACCTCAACTGCGAAGCTATTTGATTAGATTTGGCTGTGATTGTGTCTGTGGGGCATTGTCTTGACTGATAATTGACGGAGGAGGGACCAGCTCACTGTGGGCAGCACCATCCCCAGGTGGGCTCTGTAAGGAGGTTATCTGAGCAGAAGCCAGAGAAGAAACCAGTAAGCAGTGTTTCTGCTTAGGTTCCTGTTTGAGCTCCTGCCCTGACTTCCCTCAAAGACAGACTGTGATTAGAATGTAAGTCAAACCCTTTCCTTAACAAGTTGCTTGTGGTATTTATCACAGCAAGAAAAAAGCTGGATGGATTGCATCTCTCTGTGTGGAGTGAGAGGGAAATAGAACTCTTCTTTCGATCATAAAATAATAACCAGTTTGTTAGATGTAGATGAATGCCAGGAACTGTATTCAATAAACATGGGGTACTTATTGTACTGAACCCTGAAGGAACGGCACCCCTTTACCTCCTCTAAAAACTGTGCTTTCCTCTAATTTTCCCAGGATCCCCTTAGCTGCAAGGCTGTGAGGCCACCTTACCTCACCCCTACCCTCAAGTTCCTCTTGTTAATAGGAGCTAGCAACTAAGAACCTGTCAAATGCACCACTCTGTCGTGGCAACTCTGTCGTGAAGAAAAGAGTTACCAGGCAGAGAGAAAAAAAAAAAGGCAACAATTAAAGCCACACAGGGAAAAGAAAAAGGAAGCCCAGTGTGGGTTTTTATGGGCTGAGTCCTTGGTTCCCATCCTGTCTGACTTGCTTGTGGTTGGGCAGTAAAATCCTCCTCCTGTGTAAGCTACTTTCATACCTTATGTAAGTCTGTCTCTATAACTAGGCTAGCATGACATATATAAGCTGGGATGGTCCCAGATAAAGCAAGATTTCTGTCCACTCTCCCTATAACCCTCTAACTAAGAAAATAGAGATAATCAATTCAACCAGTGTCAAGGTGCAGTAATACTTTCCTGATAATTCAGGAAATATCTGATTGTATAAGTGTTAGCTGGAAGATGTAGAAATAAGTCTAATAATCCATCCCCTCTTCCTTCTGTCTAATCATGTTTTTACTATGTCACTATAGTGAAGAATGTGCCTTGTTCCAAACTGGTCCCAAAATAGTCCCAAAAATGATTTAAAAATAAAAAAAAAAAAACAATTTCCATCAGGTTCTTGTGGGGTGCTATAGTTTACATCTGGAGTATTTTTCTTTGCTTTCTTTTTGTTTTTGCTTTGTTTTTTGTTTTGGTTTGGTTTTTCTGTTTTTAGAGACAAGGTTTCTCTGTGTATCCCTGGCCATCCTGGTACTTGCTCTGTAGCCCAGGCTGACCTCGAACTCAGAGATCCACCTGCCTCTGCCTCCCATGTTCTGGAAGTAAAGGGGTGTGTCACCGCTGCCCAGCTAATCTGGAGTATTTTCTAAAGGGGTGTGGATTAAAGGCCTAACAGGAGTGTGCCACTATTGGAAGGTAGTGGGTCATGGAGGAGGTAGCGTCTAGTGAAAGGCCATATGCCTATTGGTGCTTGTCTTGAAAGGGAATTTTGAGACTCTGTCCTTTCCTCTTGCTTTGGCTTCCTTGACCTGAGGTAAGCAGTTTTGTCCATCATATACTTACTCCTGTCATTGCCATCTGATACCCATAGCAGAGGCTAAAGCAATGGATTCACCCAATCTTGAACTGGATCCTCTAGAAGCATAAGCTAAATAAGGCTTTTCTAACATGAATTATCTCTGGAATTTGTTGTTATTGTTGNTTAATAGTGATGGGAAGCTAATAGAAAACTGGTACCAAGAGTGGGGTTGCTGACTGTAGCTACTTTATGATGTATATTTAGAGGTGTATCCCTTTACCATGGAAGGGTTTAGAAGACTTTGAAGGCACAACAGAGAGAAATCTTAAAATGTTTCCAGAGCTCGGATATAGCTCAGTGGTAAAGCACTTGCCTACCATACCAAAGAAGAAAGGGCTTTTTAGAATTCTGGAATTTTAACAGGCAATTCTGGTGAATGTTCAGAAGACTAGGCTGTTGATAGAAATATAGGCAGTAAGAGTCAGGCTGATGAGGCTTCAAATGTAAATGAGGACTCTGTTGGGAATTAGACCAACAGCCACTCTTGTTACACATTGGAATCTTTTGTCTGTGTTTTGTCCTTGTCCTGATGCTTTGTAGAAGGTCACATTTAGAGATTAGGGACCGGTTGATGTGATGGGAGAAATTCAGCGCCATGAAATATTCAGACTGAAGCGAGGATTTTACTGGCTGTTTCCAGCCAAGTTTAGTGAGAACGAGAAGCAGCAAAAGGGAGAAAAACAAAAAGGGTAGGCTTGGCAGAAAAAGGAGCCCTTGTGAGGACTGCCAAAGGGATTAGCACCCATAAAGAGAAGCCAAGCACTTTGCATGAAGAACAATAGGAAAGATGCCTTGAGGACATCTCAGAAATTTACAGAGGGGCCCCACCCATCACAGTCTCAGAGATGGAGAAATAAGAATTAATTTTTCAGGACAGAATCATTTGAAAAGAATCATGCAGTATCCTGCATGCCCAGCATGGCCCCATGGTCTGCCCACCTACCCTTACCCCACTCCACACGTACATACACACAAACACATATACACTTCATGTGTTCAGCTGGCAAAATGTTCTGTGCCTGCAAAAGCCATAGTTTAAACAGGTTCAAGTACAGCTTGCACTGGCAGCAGACTTTGGCATATCCATATGATTCTAGTTTTCCTGGCCTGCAGAATATAAGAGTTCCAGGGTCATGGCGGCTTCCACCAGCTTTCCAAGGAGAGTAGGGCAGGCAGTTTGTGGTAGGGTCCAAGGCCCTACAAGCAACCTCTAAAAGAGTAATGTGTAGAGTAGATTCATGTGAAAACCATGAATCTAAGTTGCAACGGAGACTCCCAGGAAGGTAGAGGTGCCAGCAATGTGCAGCATCTGCTAAGGAAAGCTGTAAGCAATAAGAAGAGGCAGCCTGTAAGAGTGGGCCATTTAGGGCCTGCAAGACATCTCAATCAGACCTGCCACCGAGCCTGACAAGTTGACTTCATTCCCTAGGATCCACGTGGTGGAAGGAGAGGACTGGCGCCCTAAAGCTGTCCTCTGACCTCTACAAATGTTGCTGTGGCACATGTGTGTGTGCATGCACATAGAAAATAAGTAAATAAATTTAATAAAAATAAAGCAATTCAAACAGTGGCTAACATGTAGACTGCAGCTAGCAAATTCATAGAAGCAGGGTCATGCAAAGGCTTGAAAGCCCACATTCTACTTCAGTATGCCCCAGATGCTAGACATGGAGCTTGGAGGGTGATTTGGTCTTGCTTTGAGCAAATCTCTCCCTATTTCCTGTTCCTCCCTCCTGAAATAGGAGTGTTTACCCTGTGACTAGAGTACCATTGCATCTTGGAAGCATGCAACTTTCTTTTTTTATTTTCACAAGGGCTCACTTAGGAGTTGGCCTTGCATCCTAGGGGAGACTTTGGATTTAAAACTTTTGAGCAATGCTGAAACTAATGAGACTCTTGGTGATGGATTGAAGGCCTTTTGCGTTCTGAGATAGGAATGAACCTTTGGGTCCCAGGGGTGGGATGCTGTAGTTTAGATCTGGAATGTGGCTGGAGCGATGCTGTTGGTGAGTGGTGGAGATTTTAGAAGGTGGAGCTTAGAAGAATGCTCTTATTAGTGGAATGCTCTTAAGTGGGACCTTGGCCGCCTCCTCTGCTTTTGCTCCCTGGCCATGAGGTAAAGTGATTTGTTCTGCCANGCATTCTTCCTATTGCCATCTGACACTCATGAGAGGTCCACAGCAATAGGCCATCATGGTCCACCTAATTTTAGACCTAGACCTCCAGAAGTATGAACTAAATAAACCTTTCTCACATAAGTAAATGCCTGGGTCTTCAATCATAGTAATGGAAAACTAACACATGAGGAAAAGCCTCAGAGGAGGAACTCAAATGGTTCTCATCCTAGCTATGAATCTTGGCAAGGACCACTCTGTTGTGAATGTGCTTTTAGAAACATAGAAATGTATTTCCACAATGTCAGAATTTATTGGATGCTGATAAATTCACAAGTTACACTGGTTTCTTTGGCTGAAGTTTTGCTAAACCATCTCAACCTTGATAGCTGACCATTAGCAAACTCGGGTTCTTTTATCCCAATCCTAATTAATAACAGTAGTTATCAGATTCCATATTACACCTCACTAGTAATTACATCTAAAGAGAGAGAGAAAGAATGGCTATTAAAGGATTAACAAGGCCACAACAGAGTTCAAGGAATTCGAAGAGGCAGAGACAGAGAGCTGATTTAGATGCAAAGAGAGAGTTTAGATAAGATATTAATAGGCACAGCTGGAGAGTGGCCACTGGTCCTGAGCTGAGCTGCAGAGGTGAGACGCAGGATGATAGAGGCTATATGGACAAGGGCAAGACCATAAGACCGTGGAGGTGAGGTGCAGGACCAGGTCCAGACTGATGAACTGTGGGTGGACAGATGGCAATTTGAGGTCATGTTAGCGGTAAGAACTGAGCTGAGCTGTAGCTCCTGAGACAATTGGAAGTTCTTTGCATGTTGACACCTTGACACATGCAGGAGGGATAGTCACCGTCACCATGTTAGATGTCCTTTTCTTTATGGAGTCCAGAAGGGGGTGTTGCATCCTTCCTTTGTCTGGCATGTTCAATAAGTTCTCAGGTCTGTTTCTTCTGATATAATTTTAATATTCTTATATGCCCATATGCTCTCCGTCTACGTCGAAAAGTTTATAGGGCTGCGTCCATTTACAGTTGTGACTCAATCTGGGTGCTGGGCAGGTGGCAGTGTCTACATGCACAACAAGATTCACAAACATCCTGCCTCTGCATCTGTGCTCAAAACAGAGTCAAATACTGCTTATAAATTGGAATCACTCAGTGCAAGGTACAGCCTGAAAACCACTGCTAAGTATGGAGTAGCTTAGGACAGGGAACAGCCTGTTCTAAATGTATGTCTTCAGTTTCCAAATCCTAAGAAGGAGGGGAAGAGCAACAGTGATGCTCCCCATAATCTTCCCTCACCATAGGTGCCACTGCATCCTGTGCCACATTCTCCCAGTGGCTTGTTTGGTTGTTTTGTTTTGTTCAAGACAGAGTTTCCCTATGTAACCCTGGCTGTCCTGGAACTCACTGTGTAGACCAGGCTGGCCTTGATCTCATAGGTATCTTCCTGCCTCTGCCTTCCAAGTGCTGGGATTAAAGGCAAGTGCCTCTCCACCTGGCTTCTCCTAGTGCCTTTTTAAAACATTTTGCTACTTTTTACTCAGTGAATATTATTCCTCCACTGCACTAAGGGGACAAGGACTTTCTNCAGATTGCATAGTGTTTGNTTGTGAGGGCCAAGGAGGATGCTCCGGCTCCTGCCAGGGCTCTGGGGAAGCCTGTGCTAATTTGAAAATGAAGAGCCACATGTACAGGTTTATAGATGCTAAGGAAGTATTTAGCAGTGCCTTCNGGGAGTGGTATGCAACNCTTCTGACCCAGTGTGGTCCTGTTTGAGGAATTGCACAAGTGAGCTTCCAGCACTGATGAGCAGATTTTGAGGGGATGTCTATGTCTTCCTCTATAGCCAGAGTGTCTCNTTAACACTGTCCCTTTCAGAAGCCCAGAAATGTACAGACGAGAATAAGCATGGTTCTCCCCCAGGGCAAGTAGAGATGACTTATTAGAGTGTTGCCAAGAGGCTGCATCCTCCGGTGTAAATCAGCTGATGATGTGGGCCTTTCCAAACAGACCAGCCTCTCAATATACTGCTCTTTGCTCTCTACAAAACAGGGAGGAATACAGCCAGAGTGGACTTCAGCACATGAAGGCCATCGCCTTAAAGAGGATTGAGAAGACATCTATAAAGCCAACCTGGCAAGCTTTTGATCTATTTGTCTACTCCCAGAGGGCATATGCCCTTTCCAGAACCTGGAAATAATGCAGGAGGTTCTGGCAATGGGGCCAAGGTCCATAGCCTGTCTGAGCAATGCAAATTTTCATGTCTGTGTCAGGAGACAGTTAGTATGGAGGGTAAAGACACCATGTCATAAGAGNCAGTGCTGANNGCAGAGCCTGATCCCTGATGGAGTTCCTGTAATGACCACAGCATGAAATGGAACCATCTTTGAGCCCTTCTACACCCATTCATGGTTCTCGTCTCCTGCTTCAGCTAGACTGAGTTTCCTGTTCCGTGCTTCATTCAGCCTCTTCTATTGAGCCTCCCAGCAGATTCTGTCTTCCTGTCAAGCCCCCTTCCAGCACTGGTGCTCTGTCTTTNGACCTACTGGCTATGGAAATTGCATTCCAAATCAGACACTGTACTTCAGGCAAACCAACTTTATAACCCCACACTCGTCCGCATTTCAGTCTCTGCCTTACCTAGAGCCCCAGGCCCTTTTCCAACCTTCCAGATTCTTCCCTGAACCCTTTCCTGATGACTTTGGCTCACGTTGATTTCACTTATTCTCTTCAGGATGGAGTTAGTCATGGGTCTTACACTGTCGCATTGTTCACCACCACACTGCCCCATGCCTGGTCTTCCTGGGTACAGAGTGTGCAGGATAAAAGTCTCCTGCTGCTTATTCATAACCCCATGGCCTCACCTAGAATTTGGGTTGGTACCAAACTCACAGTAGATTCACTAAACTCATACTAATGGTCTCATTTCCATCTGAGCTGACTGGTTTGGACCTGTGGAGGAGTAGGCGGTGCTCTTAACCGCTGCACCATCTCTCCAGCCCAACACCAGCTATCTTATATTTGTCCTTACACCAACAGTACACATTTGAGAAACAGTCATGCCTGAAAAAGAGAAAAAAGAGTCACTGGGCACCNGATTGCTTCCTGAAGATGTAGGTCAGGAACTCCTTTCTGTAGCAATATATTGGAACCATGGCTTTAGCTCCCCCCCCCCTGCCAGATAGGGAATCAGTGTGGGGAGATGCAGTTCAACATCATTCTGAAAGGGACCTCATCTAGTCATCTTTTCTCTGGGGCTGTCAAGTCCTGGCTATACTTAATGTATGTTGTAAAGCAAATGAGATAATATAACAGAAAAGGAGAGGTCGTAAGGAATTCATATGATCATAAGGTTAGTAGTAATTGTTGAGCACTAACTTCAGAGTGCTTTGGGTGACTTTACAGGGTATATATTATTTCACCTTCACAGCATACTGTAAAATATTACTCACATGAAGGAGTAGAAATCACTGTAGAAATAGAGAGAGGGGCCAAGCATTATGTGTGGGTACATAATGGACAAAGAAGTAACAGAAGATAACCAAGATGGATCTACGCAATGAAATTATTCAGACACAAAAGAGAATAAAAGACCAAGGTGCATTACAACATGATGGCTCAGTGGGTGAAAGTCCTTGCTGCATAGGCCTGACAACCTACGTTTGGTCCTTCGTTTGATCTCCCAGAAGGAGAAAATTGACTCCCAAAAGTTGTCCTCTGGTCTTCACACATGCTGTGGCNTATGGACATCACTATACACAAACACACACCCATGCACACACATGCATGCGTACANGACCGTGTGTGCATGCACACACATATATACACAAACACACACATGTGCATATCAGCTTGATAACTAGGGAAAGAAGTTGGTCATGAGAGGTCACATACTGTATTATGATTCTGTTTACATACAATGTCCAGAATAGGCAAATTCATAGGATAGAAAGCAGATGAGTGGGGTTTCCAGGGACGGGAGAGTAGGCAGCCAGGGGTGCTGCTTAGCAGATATGGGCTTTCCATTAGCAGTGATGAAAATTCCTGAACTAGACAGTGGTGATGGCCACACAACATTGCACATAGATTTAATGCACCTGCAGTCAATACTTTGAAAGTGGAAATTTTATTTTTGTTTCTATTTTACTACAAAACAATAACAAAATTAGCAACAACAGCCCAAACAGAAATAGAATCCTGGAGGCTGACATGGCCATGGGGCTGGGAACCCTCTGGGAGTTTATGACTAGGGTTATAGAGCACTTTAGAATCGTCCCAGGCCTTTAGTAACAAGTCACACCATGACTGCACTAGAGGAGATCAGGCTGTCATTCGGCCGTCTGGGTGTTACCATGAAGGACAAGTAATTTTGGTGTTTTCTGTGTTCTAATGAATGATACCTGCTCCTGTAGACACTCATGGATGGTCTAAAGCACTGTCTGATGACTATAGTGGTCAGCTGAGAGAAACTCCAGCCGTTTTCCCCCTCACGAGCCGAGCCGACATCCATGAGAAATCCGCCTCCGGCTCCTTTGGCCCTGAAAGGAGACCATATGTACTGCTTGCTTTTCTCCTCAGCATCTTCTCAGAGCAGATGTCACTCCTCGGCAGTTCTGCCTTCTAGAACTGCTGCCCATAATGCCATGAAAACAGTGATTATTGCTAAGAAACTCGTCCACCCATGCCTGAAGCTCTTCCAAGAGACGTGGCTGGGAAATGCTGCTTCCTGGGGGCCCGAGGAGGGAGGATGAGGAAGAGTGCTGGTCCTTGGAGGGTCTGAGGATATCACTCTACCTCCAGCCTGTACTTGCTCCTCTCTGCCACAGCACAGTCAGCAACATGGAAGAGCCACCCTAACTGTGTGCCCGTCAGCACATCTGCACACATGAGGACAAAAGGCTATTAGATGCACTCCATGCTATTTATTTTGCAATCGAGATCTCCCTACCCCCCACCCCCCACCATGGAGTTGAGCCACTTTGAAAACACACAGAGCTCAATCAATTTCTTTTGTAGATTTCAAGAAAAGCTTTATTCAGTTCAGGAACACAGCAACAGCTGGGGAAGCTATTCCCAAGGCAAAGAACAAAGACTTGTAATTATTTATAGTGTGGGAGAAAGAGAAAGAAAAATGGAGAGGATGGAGATAATGCAGATAGGAGAGGGGGAAATAGTGGTTGGAATAGCCAGATCAGCGCTAACACTACA
>LZPO01017343.1:309739-336061 GCA_001675575.1 Neotoma lepida | reverse complement strand
TGTTGCCCCTCCAACCTCCACCTCCTGAGTGCTGGGAGCACAGCCATGTGCCACACCAGATGTTCATCTTACTTCTACATGTTACTTCCCTCTTAGCAGCCCGTGCACACATGTAGAGGTTGCTTTATGAATGGAAAAAGAAATGAACTGTACTTTTTCAGAATCTTGTCACTGTCAAAAAGCCTGGTGTGTCACATTGTGACACTCCTATAGCATGTTTCCAGCATTTTTGTGACAGGGTCTCCTACAGTCCCTGTGGCCTAGAACTCACTTGGTAGCTGAGGATGGCATTGAACTCTTAACCTTCCTGCCTCCACCTCCCACGTGTTGGGATTACAGGCATGAGCCACCACACTTGGCTGTTCCTGACTTTCACACAGAGCATCACTCGGCTTTAAGTATTCTTACAGAGCTACACAGTCAACTAGCAGAGGGCACCATGTCATCCCTGCTGCCCCTTTCTCTCTGGGATCCCCCATTCATGACATCATTGCCTTTGGTTGGTGGGGTTGATGGTTCATCAGGACTTAGGACTGGAAGTGTGAGATAGGTCCTCTGTGTAGCAGCTAACTGGTAAGCTTTAGGCTTGCTGTTGGACAGTGTGGCTTTCCTCAGCAGTGGGGCTGCTGGGGCTCCTTGCACAGGCCTAGTAAAGGGGTTGCAGAGAGGTTGCCTATACCTTGCTCTGACTGTAACATGGTTGACCAGGAACAACTCTCCATGCTTCCTAGTCACCTTTAATGTCAGGAGAAGGTTGTTTTTAGTTATCAGACTTGAAATTTAGTTACTGCTGGATCTGCTCTCTGGCATGACAGAGTTTCTTTCTCAATGACTTAAGCCTGAATTACTGTCTGAAACACGGCTCTAGGCATACCTGTTTGTAGAGTGTGAGGTGCATCAAGACCTGCCTTTCCCTTTTCAGCCTAGGTTTTCTTTTCCCCGTTGGCTTTTTCCTCAGGTCAGCTGTTTCCATAGGGTGATAGAAATGACCACAGGTACCCCCTGCTTGCATTGTCTTTGCAGATAACAATTTCAAAGACATGGAATATCATTTCCCTGCAGCTACACATAGAGTGACTCCAGGGGTCATGTGACCATCCCTTGACCATCCCTGGGGCAGAGGGTACAGCACTTACTTAGCATGCCTGACGCCCTGGGTTCAGTCCCCGGCGCTGGGACTGAACATCACGTTCATGAGGAAGGGTTATTTTGATTGATCATTTAGGTCTGAAATACAGACTGAAATAGCAGCCCCACCAAGGATGGGGAAGGACTGTCTTAAACCTTTTGGGTGGGGTTGGCAAGATGGCTCAGAGGGCAAAAGTGCTGCCACCAAGCCTGAAACCTGAGTTTGATCCCTAGGATCTACATAGTAGAAGGAGAGAACCAACTCCTGAAAGTTGTCCTCTGACTTCCACACATGTGCTGTGGCAAGTAAATACATGTACACACACACACACATACACACACACACACACACACACACGCACATAAAATGTAATAAAGTAATTTTTAAGAACTTCTGGATATGTAACAGCTTCTTTGGGCTGCCGTGCATCACATGTCACAGCACAAACACAGAACATATAGTATGTCAGCTGTATGTTCTGGACGGCAGGACCTCTAAATCTGAGAGTTGGCAGAACCATACGCCCTCTGCAGGCTTCTGGAACATTCTTTCTGACCTGTCCTGGCTTTGGTGGTCCCGGGCTGTCCTTGCTGTCCTGGCTTAGGGCCTCACTCCCACCTCCCTTCCTCCTTCACAGGCCACCCCTTCTGTGCGTCTCCTTTTCTTTGTCAACTCTTTCTTCATAGGTGTTGCCACTGAACTTCGGTGCCACTGGGTTGGCCCCCAGTAATCTCATGTAATTATATCTACAAACACCCTTTTTCCATAGACGGTCATATTCACAGGTACCAGGAACTCAGGCTTGGATGTATCTTTGGGGAGAGCCACACATCAGCCCACTACAATACAGGAAGAAGCAGATGGTTCCCAGGCACCACTCCTTCACTGCCCAACACCCGCCTTTTCTAGCTAAACAGTTTTGGAATCACATTGCCCAACATGGTCCAGCTTACAAAGTTAGCTGGTATGTATTCTTCTTGGTTATATATGACTGTGGTGATATTTTATTTGTGTTTTAACAAATAAAACTTATCTGGGGATCAGAGATCAGAACAGCCACTAACTAGATTAGACGTAGAGGCCAGACAGTGGTGGCACACACGCCTTTAGTCCTATCACTTGGGAGGCAGAGATTCATCTGAATCTCTGTGAGTTCAAGGCCACACTGGGAACAGAGCCAGGCGTGGTGGCACACACCTTTAATCCCAGCACTTGAGATCTCATGTCTTTGCTTGGGAAGGACACANGCCTTTAATCCCAGGAAGTGATGGCAGGAAGCAGAAAGATATATAAGGCTTGAGGACCAGGAACTNGAGGCTTTTTAGCAGTTCAGCTGAGATCCATTCAGGTGAGGACTCAGAGGCTTTCAGTCTGAGGAAACAGGAACTCATGCTCTGGAGGCTGAATTGTTAAGGTGAGGTTGGCTGTGGCTTGTTCTGTTTCTCTGATCTTTCAGCGTTCACCCCAATATCTGGCTCTGGGTTTTTTATTAATAAGACCATTTAGCAGTTCGTCTTACATATGACTTAATGTATCCTTTAGTTACTAATGACAAATGCAAATACATGCAGCATAGAGATGAATAGGAGACTGTGATAAAATCCAGTTGCATTTGGTGACAGAGAGAGGAGGACAGGGCATGCTGCTGTCACTCACAGAGTAGTCCATTGCAGGAGTGTGACAAGGAACCTCTTAGTATCTGCTAAAGAGTATGAGTCCCTCCATCAACCAGAGGATGCTGGACAGTGCTCTCCAGGAGACTGCCCTTACCATTGCTCTCAGCGGGGACATCAGTGAGAGGTCCCCTCTAGAGACTATCGACTCTAACATCTATTTGCAGACAGGAGTAGAGAAATCTGGGGTTGGTCTCTGGTAGTTGAATAATCTTTTACTATAGGTGGCTTGACTGGAGTCCCTCAGGCAAGATGACTCTCTGACACTCATAGACAGTTGCAGAAAGGTTCATTTTCTGAAAACTCTAAGGGCCAGTCAAGCAGAGCCCAGAAACCTTGGCAAGTCACACCCCAGAATCTAGACTCTGTCCTTGCCATGTTTCCTGCCTCATCTACACGCTGCCACCCCTAGCCTCGCTTTGCACGGCAGCTTCTTGGCCTCTGCCCTGGGCACATTGAGCTGAAGGGTGAGGTGGGGCTGATCCATCTGGCGCTCCTGCTGTCTCCAGGGCAGGCACTGCTGGGGTTGGGGGAGCTGGGGAAGAAGGCCTCCTAGTTTCTGTCCTGTCCCCCACTATGCAGTCCTTCTCCAAGCCTTTGTTTGCTCTGGGAGCCTGGGACAGAGAATTAAACTTTTGCGATCCTGAAATGTGATTTANTAGTTCTTGATTCAGTTGGATAACTGACTGCAGGCCGAAAGATGAGCTCCTGACTGTGGTCCACTTCCCCCACCTTCCGGAAGGTCAGCTGGGACTAAGGAGACTGAGGAGTGTCTCTTTTACTTTTTAAATTTAATTTTATTTGTGTGTACAAGTGTTTTCACAGGTGTGCATATACCTCTGTGTGTACTTGTGTTTGTGTGTATGTGTGTATGTATATACATGTGCAGGTGTTCATGGTAGCCAGGTCAACCTCAGGTATAGTTCCTCAGAGGTAGTCCACATCNTGTTTTGAGACAGAGTCCCTCACTGGGACCTGTGACTCACTAATGGCTGGCCATCGAGTCCTAGGGATCCTCTTGCCTCAGCCTCCCCACTCTGGGATTACTAACATGCTACCATGCCCAGCTTTTTACATGGGTGCTGGGGATCGGACTCAGGCAAGTAGTTTACCGGCTGAGTCATCTCCCCAGCCCCAAGAACGTTATTTTCTTGTAGAATGGGCTGAAGAAGTGGTCCACACATCCTATCTAGCTATGTCCTCCTCCTCCCCCTCCTCCTTCTCCCCCTCCTCCTTCTCCCCCTCCCTTCTCCTCCTCCAGAGACTCCAGCTATTTTGTGGTTGTTACTGATCATAGAATTCAACGTTAGCAGTTTTCAGTGTAAAGTTCAGAGGCATTGAGTGATCCATATTATTTTGCAACAACACCCACCTCCTTCTCCTCCAAAACTTTTTCCTCATCTCAAACTAAAACTCTCCCTTATCCCTGTCCCTTTACCAGCCAATGGGAAAGGCCGCTCTGATATGCTTACTATCTTTTGTGCATTTAGCTCATTCAGATACTTCCCATAAATGAAATCATAAAATATTTGTCTTATATCTGGCTTCACTTGCAGTGGCTTTCATAATGTCTTCATGACACATCTATATTACATCATGGGCAAGAATTTCACTCCCTTTTGAATAGTATTGCATTATAAGTATATATGTAATTGTTTGTCATCCATCAGTATTATTTGGAGTGCTTCTGCCTTTGGGCCCTAGTGAGTGATGCTGTTAAGAACACAGGTGCATAAAAATGTGAATTTCCTGCTCCCCATCCTTTGGGGCACAGACCTGAAATGGGCTTGCTGGAGACGTGGTCATTCACTGTTTAATTTTTTAAGGAAGAGCCATTGGATCTTTAAGGAGGCGCCACCATTTCACACTCACAGCAGGAGTGTTCAAGGGTTCACCTTTCTCTAAGTCTCGGCCAACTTGTATCTCTGCTTTTGCTTTTGTTTTTCTCAATAGACTCCCAATTATATCCTTGCGGTTTGATTTGCACTCTGTGATGGTTCATATGTGATGGTTCATAGTGCCAGCCTCTTGCAATAGCTCCTTGATTTGTACATTTCTTTTGGAGAAAGATTTATTTAAGCCCCTTGCCCATGGTTTAATTGGGTTATTCATTTGTTGTTGTTGAATGGTGGGAGTTTATATTGCTCATTCTTAATCGCTGTGGTTCCACGAATCTTGAGATCTAGAAGAGGATGTGTCTGGGGTTTTGTTGTTGTTGTTGTTGTTGTTTAGAAATGCTAGGACATTTCCTGGCTGTGGTGATATTTTATCTGTGTTCCCCAATAAAATTTATCTGAGGATCAGAGGAAAAAGGTCAGCCAGCCGCTAGTAGTAAAAACAAAAGTCATACAATGTTAGCACACATACTTAATCTGTCTGGTTCTCTGTGAGTTCAAGGTCACACTAGGGAACAGAGCTGGGCGGTGGTGGCATATGCCTGTAATTCCAGCATCAACCATAGAGTTCTGGAGGTCTGTGCAGACAGACAGGAAGTGGTGTAGCTTGGTGGAGAGAGGAAATGAGTTAGCAGAATGGACAGGCATAAAAAGCCTGCTTAGACAGGAAGTCACTCTCTTCTCTTCGCTCTCTTTGGAAGCAGAGGCGTTGGTGAGGTGAGGCTAGCTGGTGGCTTGCTCCTAATTCCTCTGATCTCTGTCAGATTTTTCACCCTTATTTCTTGCTCCGTGTTTTTATTAATGAGACCGTTTAGAAATTTGTCTTACACCCGGCCCTTTGCTCTTCCATATGCGTTTTGGAATCAGAGCCAGGCATAGTGGCACACACCTGTAGCCTCACCTACTTAAGAGGCTGAAGAAAGATAATCACCCAAGTTTAAGGCCAGCCTGGCAACATAGAAAGACCCCCATCTCAAAAATAAANTTGAATTGGCTTGTTGAGTTCTTTTAAAATAAAATATTTCTAAGCTGGGGAGATTGCTCCATTGGTAAAATGTTTGTTGTGCAAGTATGAGTACCTGAGTTTAAGCCCCGGAACCCATAGGGGAAAAGTGGGTGCATATAATCCCAGTTCTGAGGAGGGGGAGAGAGGTGGATCTCTGGAGCTCAGTGGCCACCAGCCTGGCTACTTGATGAGTGCCAGGCCAAGGAGAGATCCTGCCTCAGTAAAAAGGTGGATGGGGCTGAGAGACGATACTTAACATTGTCCTCTGGCCTTCGTGTCCACATGTGCCTGCATACATATGTGAATAAACACACAAACACATATACAGCACACACACGTGCACACACTTGCTAGGACTTTGGTTGAAAAAGCCCAGAGTGCATGTGCCAGTTTAGAGAAAAGTGATATATTCGTGCTACCGAGTCTTTCTGTCATGAACAGAACTTTGTCTCCAATTGTTCTTCTTTGAGTTTTCTTAGTAAAGGTCTCCATAATGGGATCTCACATATCTTCTTAGGTTTATATCTGTGACTTGGATATTGTCTGTGCTTCAGTGGCCTCTGGCTGTCCTGGCTTAAAGCTCACTCTCATCTCACACCTCTTTCACAGGTCCACACCTTCGTGTTTCTTCTATGCCTTGTCTTCTCTCTGCACAGAAAAAGAGTGTTCGTTGATATAATGACATGAAGACTCTTGAGATAAGGTCATTGTGGATCAACTGAGTGGCCCGAAGTCCAAAGGGCAACATCTAGGAAGGTTTAAGACTGCTCTCTCCCATCCCTACCGGGGCTATCAGTCTAGGTGGTCAATCAAAATAATCCTTCCCCTTCTTCGTGAACATGAAGTGTTCCCATCCCCTGCCCTGCCCAGTACTGGGGGTTGGACCCAGGGCTTCCCGAGTGCCAAGCAAGTGCTCTACCACTGAGCTGTTGAAATAAATACTCCATGTCTTTGAAATTGTTATCTGCAAAGACAATGTAAGCAAAGGCTACCGGTGGTCATTTCTGTACCCCATCGAAGAAACTATGATTGCAAAGAATACCCATATCATCTACAACTAAGTTANCAAAATTCATAATAGAATTCAGAAAAACTTTTGATGTAAAATCAACCCCTACAAGTCAATTTGCATGTTCATTTACCACTAATAGTTAGAAAATATAATTTTGCAAGATACCGAAGCTGAAACAGGTCAGAAAGGAATGTTCCAGAAGCCTGCAGAGGGCCTTCCAGAACGTCTAGCTAACACATTTCTGGTGTTTTCGATGTGACATTATGATGTGTGGCAGTCCAAAGAGGCCGTTACATGCCCAGAAGGATTTGTATTATGTTTTTGATTTCTTTACTTGTGTGTGCACATGCCACAGCATGTGTGTAGAAGTCAGAGGACAACTTTCAGGAGTAGGTTCTCTCTTTTCAACATGTGGGTCCTAGGGATCAAACTCAGGCTGTCAGGTGTGGTGGCAGGGACCTTTGCTTTCTGTGCCATCTAGCCAGCTCCAGCCAGAAGGTTTGTGACAGGGTGTCTCACTGGACCTGGGACTCTGGCTGGCTGACCAACAAGTCCCAGGTTCTAGAGAGGCTGAGAAAGTATAACCATCCTATCAGGAGTAAAGAGATACCGACTGTCAGACAGTGAGCCCCAAGGAACTGGAATTTCTCCAGGAGAAGGAAAAGGCTGGGCCCTGATGCCAGCCAGCCACAGGGGAGCCTGTGTCCCAGAAAGAGATTTTGCATAGTGCTAACACCTTGCAGGACAGACCACAGACCTTGTGCCAGGAACCTAGACAGGATTTCCTCAGAACTACTTAGTTATTCACACCTCTTATTACCCCCATTTAAAGTTAAACCTCCTATCAGGACCCAAAGAAGGACTTGGAGGGTCACTGGTCCCCTTTATACGTTCCTCTCCCCACTGTGGCCACAATGAACAAATCCCTTCTCTGCTGCTCACTATTGCTTTCCTCTTCAGTGGCTGACCTAGGGTGGGTCACCAAGCCTTGCTTTTTAGGGCTTCCTCAGCCCAGGCTTTGACCCTGACAACTTCAGTAACGAAGAAATTGAAAGCAGCCACAGCGCTTAGCTAGGCCATACCAGAGCAAGAGAGCCAGGAATGAATGCTGAGTTACTCCAGGTGGCCAGAAAAGGAGCTAGGAGCTCAGTTTCAGAGCTGTCTGGGAAAGGGACCCCAATGACAGGCAGTTTCTGAAGTGAAATGTTAAGCAGAGAAACCATTGCTGAGTGTCAGCCTGGACATAGGGTCACAGGTTTGTCACCTGGTGATCTTGTGATATGTGCACCAAGTGTCTGATGACTCACTGGTGTGTCCATCCCTTTAGAAATTTCAGGTGAGTAGATTGCACCATTCATTGGTTGGGTTGTAGTTCTTGAGTGTGTGTGAGTGTGTGTATGTGTGTGTGTGTGAGTGTGTGTGTATGTGTGTGTGTGTGTTATGTACATAGAGGTGAAAGTAAAGGGACAATCTCAAATGTCATTCCTCTGGCACTGTACACTTTTTTTTTTGAGATAAGGTTTGTCACTGGACTGAAACTCTGCAAATAGGCTAGGGTAACTGGCAGGTGAGCCCCAGGGAATCCTCCTGTTCCCACCTTCCCAGTGCTGGGGTTACAAGCATGTGCCACCATACCCAGCTTTGTGTATGTGAGTTTTGGGGATCATGCTTGCTCAGGTTCTCATGCTTGCCAGGCAAGCACGTTACAACTGTGTTATCTTCCTAACCCTCCCCACTGTTATGGTTTTGATAAGCCTGTGTGCTCCTAATTGAATTCAGTAAGTTCAAAGGTCATAACTTTTTATTAGTACAAATCAATTATTTATTATCTTGCCCCTCATGGCTGTGCTGGACAGGTGGTCGTTGTGTACTTGCACAAATGAGATGAGGAGTCCTTCTGCCTCAGTGCCTACATGCAGGGCGAATAGCTCAGAGGAAATTGCTGCTCTACACAACATGGAGTGACTAAGTGCAATGATGGACAGCCAGAATGCCACTGTTCTACAGGAAGTCGGGCAAGAGTGCAACCTGTTCCTCACAACCACTTGGGTGCCCTCTACCCAGGTGATAAAACTGAGGTCCCAAGAGGTTAATTAACCTGCCTAAGGTCCATCAGGGTAATAGCAGATCTGCATCTGGGATTTTAGTCCATATTCATATCTAAATGTGTGGGGTTTTTTTCTAAACCAAGAGAGAGANAAAGTATGTATGTGTGAGTCTGTGTATATCCATTCTGGTAAGTGTGTTTGTGTGAGTGTGTATCCATTCTTGTATGTGTGTCCATTCTTGTGTGTGTGTCCATTCTTGTGTGTGAATGTGTCCATTCTTGTGTGTGTGTGAGTGTGTGTCCATTCTTGTGTGTGTGTATCCATTCTTGTGTGTGTATGGGGGGGGTACTTGGAGAACAACCTCAGGTGTTGGTCCTCCCTCTCTTCCTTGACTGAGTCAGGGTCTCTCTTTTGTTGTTCGTCATGGTATATGTCAGGCTATCTAGCTCACAAACTTTCAGGGATTCTCCCATCTTCATCCTCTAGCTCACTGTAGCAGTGGGTCTCAACGTGTGGGTTCTCAACCTGTGGGTCTCGACCCTATTGGGATCAAACAACCCTTTCATAGGCGTCACCTAAGACCATCAGAAAACAGATAGTTATATTACAATTGATAACAAAATCACAGTTAGGAAGAAGCAACAAAAATAATTTCATGGTCGAGTTGAGGGTCACCACAACCTAAGGAACTGTATTAAAGGGTCACAGCATTAGGAAGGTTAAGAACCACTGGCACGATAGGAACATGGGGATTATAAACACACACTATTGCACCCAACTTTACAGGTAAAAATTAGGGGATTCAAAATCAGGCCATCACATTTCCACAGCCAGCCCTTTTACCCATTGAGCCATCTCCTCAGCCCCTAAACATGCTATTAAATGCTACCCATTTCTCCGTGATTCGTGCAGCAAAAATGGCATGGAGCCAGAAATGTACATGTTTAGCAAGTCCTCCAGGATTCCCNTTTGGGCAGAGAGCCACACTTTGAAAGCAGTGCTTCTAGTAAAGAGAAACTGAAATGCTTCTCACAGAAAGACGGAAGTATTCAACAACAGAAAACCTCTGGGATGGAAGCCAGGCATGATGGTGTACATACCAATATGCCAGCATTCCAAAGGCTGAGGCAGGAGGATCTTAGGTTTGAGGCTAGCCTGAGCTACAATAGGGGTAAACCTTGTCTCAAAAACATACACACACAAATATATTTTTTAAAAATCTAAGCTTTACTCTTTGTATTTGAGGCTAAAAGGGTTGGTTATGAGATGGAAACATGCCTCATTTCTCTCTATGCCTTAGGGCCAGGTATTCTCACCTAAACACCAGATAAGTGCAGCTCACTGAGCCTGCCCTAAGGAGGCATGGCTTTTCCCCTTGCTAATAAAGACCCTTGAGCAAGCACATACTGATAATTTGATTTTGTGTGTGTGTGTGTGTGTGTGTGTGTGTCCGTGTGTGTATCCATGATACGTGTGTAGGCATGTAAGATGACAACTTTAGTAGAATCATTTCTTTTCCTACCTTGTTTGGGTTTCTTGAAAAAACTAAAATCTCAAGTTTGCAGAGCAAGCGTCTTTACCAACAGAGCCATCTTGCCAGCCTGCGGTTTTGGATGTTTTTGAGACAGGATTTAGTGTGTTTCACTCTGGCCTCAAAGGATGATCTTGAATTCCTGGCTCTCCTGCCTCTTCCTCCTGAGCGCTGGGATTCTATGGCACTCAAGATGCTAGTTAATGTTCTGAGGAGTCACTTCATGCCTTAACTGAAAATACATACTNAGCTCCTGGCAAACCCCTTTCTGCTTTTTAATAAGTCAAACCTGATGCTCAAGCTGTCAGATCTAGGAGTGTCTGTGGCTTGCTAGGCAGAGAGCAGAGTGAAAAGGCTTAGTTGTCATCTAAACACAGTGAACTTGGACGTGAAACAAGCACCTCCAGCCGCAAACTCTTGCTGGACCGCCGTGGCTCTTCAGGAGCGAATCTATGTGTAGCAAGAAATGAGATGAAAACTTCTCCCCACCTGGTGGCCAATGTTTTCTTGAGCTTCTGTAGTTTATGTTGGCTCCTGGGAAAGGTTGGCCATCACCCATGAGTCAGGGAAGACATATGCATTTGAGAGCCAGCCACTGGCCTGTGCTCAGCATAAGACCTCTAATGGGATAAGGCCATGCCTGGCATTGCTTTTGGGTTGTTCAACTTTGATAATTTAACCTTCTGAAAACCCAAGGAGNTGTTGANATTATTATATTTATTTGATAAATGAAGAGANTGAGACACAAATATGCAAAGCAACTTNCCCAAGCCCACCCACATGGTAAGAGCCTTNCCCCTCCCNTCTGACCTGTATTATGTGAGGGCCCACTGNTCTCTGAGTTTGCTCTTCTATGTAGAAATTTCTTCTAGGGCCAACAGACTCCACTCATTGACCTTCACAAAATACAAAAACAAAAACCGTAAAAAGAACAAAAACATTGGCCCTTAGGTCTAAAAATAATGTAAATACANCAGGCGGATCTCTGTGAGTTCGAGCCCAGCCTGGGCTACCAAGTGAGTTCCAGGAAAGGCGCAAAGCTACACAGAGAAACCCTGTCTCGAAAAACCAAAACCTAAACAAAACAACAACAACAAAAAGATTACATGTGTCAGTCACTTAGCCTGGTGCCTGGTATTTTTTTTAAGTATCCAGCAGTCAGATCCTTGAGGAAATTTTAGTTATAGTAGTTCCATGTGCCATTTGATATGAAGAGCAATTGAGGAAAACACCAGAAATCACCTCTGGTCTCCACACAACATGAACACAGGTACATCTTCCCCCCACCGCACACATGCAAATAAGAACATACAACACACATTTAGAAAATGTAACTTTGGCCACTGGAAGATCAAAGGAGGNAGAAAAATGGAACCTTGTGGTCAAGAAACATATATTCCAACTGGGGAGATGAAGCAACATAAGCCTTTAAAAGGAGGNCCAGGGAGATGGTTCTGTTTGTCAATTCCATGCTGAGCAAGCATGAGAACCCTAAGTTCAGATCTTCTGCACCTATGTAAAAGGTGGGTGCAGCAGTCTACTCCTNTAACCTGAGGGCTGGGGATACTGAGACAGGAGGATTCCTGAAGTTCATTGGTCAGGCAGTTTANCGGAATCAGTGAGCCATTGGTTCAGTGAAAAACACTGTCTCATGATGATGATGGTGGTGGTGATGGTGGTGGTGTGGTATGGTGGTGTGGTGGTATGGTGGTGGTGGTGTGATGTGGTGTGGTATGGTGGTGGTGTGGTATGGTGGTGTGATGGTGGTGTGGTGGTGGTGTGGTGTGGTAGTGTTTGATGGTGGGGTGGTGGTAGTGTGATGGTGATGGTTGNCATCATTTTGGTGGTACGGAAAGCAACTGAGGAAGACACCAGAAGTGACCTCTGGTCTGCACACAACATGAACACATGTGTATGTGCACCCCCACCCACATATGCAAGTAAACATACAACACACGCTTAGAAAGAGAAGCCTACAAGGCTGCTTTCCAAATCCGACCTTAACAAATTTTAAATACGTAGCTGTAGAGGAAATGTTCCAGTTCNTTTGGGACTTCAGGAGTCCTCATGAGACAAATGGAGACACTACCAATCTCTAGCCTCACTGAGGTGTTTGTGTGTGTGTATACTTGTGTGTGCATGTGGTCAGGAGGGCGTGCACACATGCACAAGCACGTGGAGGCCAGAAGCCATTGTTGAGGCTTCTCTACTGTTCTCCACCCTATTTCCTGAGACAAGGTTTCTCACAGAATCTGGAGCCTTGTTTATTTGGCTAGACTGGTAAACCAGCAAGCCCCTGAGACCTGCATCCCAAAGCTGGAGTTACAAACGTGTGCCACCATGCCTGGCTTTGTACTTAGGCACCAGGGATCTGAACTCAGGTCCTCACACGTGTTGCAAGCCTTTTACCTATGGAATCATCTCCCAGATCCTCAATGAATTGTACTGTTCGGATCGAGTACTTGGAATCGAGCACTTATTAATGGCACGTGGAGCTTACAGAATGAGCAAGAAAATGAAATTGAGTAATGAAAGCAACAGAAGTTCCTTCCAGGACAGATGTTGGAGTTGGGTTTTAATGTGATGAGGAGCCTGAACCTGCAGGGAGGAAGCAGTGTCCTGGTTACTCTCATCATGATGTTACAGAAAACCTGCTTGAATTCCTTTAAGCACTGACCANGCCCACTCAGACAGAGAACTAGTCAATTCCGTGGTGGGGCTATCTGGGTATCCACAACGGCGGCATGGCTCCCGCTGCAGCTCTTTCCAAGGTTTCCTGCTACAGGCCAGTGTATGCTTCTGGTTTTGTGCAGCACGGTACATTGGCTGGACCAGACCCATGCCTTGAACCCATAGCCCCATCTCATTTTTTTCACTTGGGGCATCCTGAGAGTCATTCTAATTTGGTGGTTCTCAACCTTCCTAATGCTGTGACCCTTTAATACAGCTCCTCATATTGTGGTGACCCCCCCAACCACAAAATTATTTTTGTTACTACTTCATAACTGTAATTTTGCTATTGTTATAAATCATAATGTAAATACTTTTGGAGATCTCTATTTGTCAAGGGGANTCACAATCCACAGGTTGAGAACCTCTGTCCTAATTGGACCAGCCTAGACTGCATTCACCAACTCCTGCATGCAAGATGAGAGTCTAAGTCACCTGCTATCCTTAGAGCCTTAAGTAGAGTCTGGTTCCCTACTTGGAAATCNAGGCTTCTTACAGAATCAGCCAGAATGATCACAATGTGGGGAGTTGTTTTTTTAAGATTTATTTTATTGTCTTATGTATATGTCTGTGTCTACATGAGTTTATATGCCCCAGATGTATACATACAGGAGCCCACAGACACCAGAAGAGGGCATCAGATCCCCTGGCTCTAGAATTACAGATGGTTGTGACCTGCCACGTGGGTGCTGGGAACTGAACCCAGACCTCTGCAAGAGATGTGAATATTGACTGCTGAGTCATCTCTGCAGCCCAGGAGTTGCCTTTATAAAATAAAAAGACAGGAAGGACTAAGCTGCATAAGAGAGCAGCCACAGAATGTCCTTTGTCCTTGAGAGTAAGTTGTGAAGCATGGAGCCTGGGAGAGAGGGCGGGCATTGAAAGTGCCCCGTATGAGCTGGGACTTTCCCAGCACACTCAGGAAACAGGCCTCTTTCCTCCCATTACAAAGGCCTATCCCTTACTCACTTCTTGCAATGTTTACTCTGCCTTAAATTGTTCAGTGCGGAGATAAAAAGAGAAGGGAGCTCACTGTCACAGGGAGGCCNCTGGGTACTGACTGAGCAAGAGGCCTGTACTNCTTTTTTTTCTCTTGTAATAAACCCCATGTCCCTGAGACAGGAACTGTGACCCCATTTCATAGATTGGGGAGATGAGGCAGGAATGGGAAGGGACATAATTGNTGATCCAGAGTCACTCAGTTAATAAACAGGAAAGAGGGGTTGAGATCTGTCGTGACTATTGACTCTAAAATCCACACGCAGGTGGCTATGGTGGATTTGGCCCAGCCCTTGAGAATTACTTTTTACTGTGTGTCACATCAAGCACCCAGGCTGATGACCTTTCTGCATGTTGTCACCTACTCTGAAGCATGAGTGTGTCCTGTGCCACATGTCCTAGGCACAGAGATGCTGATGAGTGTAGGGTCTGGAGGCAGGGACCACTCATAAACTGGGGCCTCATTTGTCCCTGCTCCAGGGGACTAAGGATAGAAGTCAAGTTAGACAGGCAGCCATTGAGCAATCCTGTAATAGCAACACTCACTGCTTCTCACACCCTCATCTCTCTAACAGGTATCATCACTGACAGTACACAAGAGCTCTCTCAGCACTTGAAGCATTTCCTCCCGGAACTGCCACAAAGCCCCTTTGAGGCAGGTGTTATTATTCTCCCCTTTTTATAGATGAGAAAGCCAAGGACCAGGGAAGCTGAGGTCACAGCAGGCAGCTTGTCCCTGTGAGGTGTATTCGCTCATTTCTGTGAAAAGGTGCCCAACAATATTGAATGGCTAGCAAATGGATGAGTCGGGANTTGAACTCTAGTTCTGTCTGATTCTAGACTGTGGGCTAAGTACTTTGTTTCAGAGCAAACTTGAGGAAAACCTTCCAGTGAGTGATGTGGCCTTGAGTCTCCTTCCCTGAAGAGAAATCCTGTTCCCAGGAAAACTCATGGTCCTCTTTGTTGGAATAAGCACCTAAGGTCCTTCCTTGCATATCTGTGCATAATGACATCACAGCTCCTCTCCCCCATGCCTCCCNTCTTCCCTGAACAAGCCACGTCCCTCGAGTTCCTCTGGGGAGTGTACACCTNCAGCAAGTCTAGTGGGATCTCCTGGACCTCTGCCACATCACCCACATGCTGATGCAGAGAGTGTGAGCCTCTACACGCTTAAGGACACCGACAACAGAAACAGAACCTTGAAATGGAAAGGCCTATGTGAGCAATCACAGGTATGACAGCCGCTGCAGGAGAAGGTGATTGTGGGGAAGTGAATTGCCCCCCTCTTTTTTATGTTCCGTTTTTAGCTGTGTTTTTCAGAGCAAGTAGGTACCATGGTGACAGGAGCCGTAGAAATAGATGGAGCGCACCTCCCAGCACAGAGCTGCCGAGCCGTTCCCATGGAAATGCACCAGGGAGAGCCGGGGACTTGCCCCTGCAGCTGCCAGCTGCACACTGGGAGTAGGCCCCTGGAGGCTTCTGACTGTCTTTCTGGGGTTGTCCCAGAGCCTGAGGGTGCTCCCTCCCTCCCAGGGTAAACTGAGACCATCCCTGAGTCTTCCCAGGGAACTCACTTAAGGAACTTGACTTTTCTTCAGCATGGCCGTCTTGCGTAACAGTCACCTTAAAACAAATCCTATGAGACTTCTTTGTTTCCACAGTTGTGAGCATGCGTCTAGGTCCTGCCTGGATACAGAACTGGCAGTGGGTTCACACAACGGATAATAACGAGTTTAGGGGTGGGGACTGAGTGCCGAACATTTGGTGCTCAGGGATCCTCATAAAGTGAAATCTCAGAAGAGTTAAGCCAGTAAGCTAGGCAGGGTAGGAGTGATCCTACTTGAAACTGGTACTTAGTCTGTGAAGGCTCACTGGAACCCAGGGAGGCCTAGACTCAACTATTTTTGGACGCAGCTTTAGTGGACTCAAAGAGCCTTTGAAACAGTAGCTGGAGCCGTGACATGGCACTTATGTAACTGAATCTGCAAGGCTGTGGATGTGTGTACAGATGAACCTGCTCAGAGCTCTGCTCTCTTTTGTTTGGATTTAGTATACATCTTCCAAAATGTAGCCCGTGGATAAATAGACCATTCAAACCTAACTGCCTTGTATTGGGCCAANCATAAAAGGATTAATGTTGAAGTGTGTTATTATTGCTGTCCTATAATACTTGTCTCCGTTATAGGACACTATTATATGTATATTATGAACATTTCTTTTCACATATNAGTGCTCTCAGGTGGCACACTTCTTCAGCGACAGGGTAAATGCAATCCTGGACTAAAGTATGGTTCTGAGACTACGTACTAGCCAGGTGAAATTAATTTCACTTTCAATTAAAGAAGCATGTACATGCTCCTAACACAGGAGGTTTTTTTTTTTTAAATTAGTAACATAGTCAATCCACAAACAGTTGCATAAATAATTAGAAACTGTGAANATTATAGTACCGGAAGATGCTAAGGAAATGTCTGTCCTGGCATGTGTGTCATCTGAGTCCTTGCCACTGAAGTCCTGTCCTAGCAATGGAGGTATTTGAAGCCCCTAACCCCTTCAATCAAGGAGTGATGTGTGTGGTAGCCTTGGCTTGTAGGGCATACCATTAAAATAGGTAGTGCAAAGCTAGCTAGACATCATCAAAGCAACTGCCTGGTTTAGCTTAGGACTTCCCCAAGGAACCATGTGACTTGGCATTGACCACTGGCAGCATCTGCACTCAGACACCATGTGGATTCCTGGGTCATATTTCATGGTTACGGGAATGTGGCCTGATGGAGCCATTACAGAAACTCCATATTAAATAAGCAAACACGTGTGCTCTAGTTTCTTAGGCCAAGNCAGCTCTGGAGCAGAAGGATGCTGTTCTTGCCCGGAGCAGTCATGCCTTGGAGTTTTGCCCCTTGGTTGGGTTACTCTAGTTGGCTAGGCCACTCTAAGCAGATTCACTGTGAAGGATGTGCTCTCAGCCATTCTATGACTCTAAACGTGGACCTTCACGGTCATGTTGGCAGACAGAGTCACTGCCAGAGTCACACAGTGAATGTTTGGCCACGTGAAAACATCCACACAAAACCTTCCTTTCCCAAGATAAGCTCCTTTCCCATAGAATTGGGACAGGAACNCCAAGCTAATCAAGACCCGCAGAAGTCTGAAGTCGTTCTCCACACCTCTGATTTCAACTGAACAGTTAAAGTGAATGTTTAAGGTTAGCTATCCCAATCACCATTTTTAAATTTTAAATTTCACCTTTCTTATAGTAAAATGTATATTGCATGAACTTTTACTGTTGTTTACCATTTTTATGTGCATAGACCGGGGTCATTAAGATATCATCACCATCTTTTCCCAAAACATTTCCATCTTCTCCAACTCAAACTCCAAGCCCTAACTGCTCCCTGTCCCCACTGTCAGCCCNTGGCAACTCCCATTCTCTGCTGCGTCTGTGAACTAGACTGAGCAGGGTGCCCCATGTGAGTGAACTCACACAATATCTGTCGTTCTGTGTCTGGCATACTTCGGTTAACATAATGCCTTCAGGCTTTGTCTGTTGTAGCANGNGTCATTAAAGATGAAAACTATTCCACTGTTTATATACTCCCCAACTTGTTCACCCACAATTTAATTTTACCATAGTTTATTTCTCCTCATCTTGTTAAGATTTTGAAAGAGTCACAAAATGATGAAAACTGCAAGAACAGTAACCTCAGAATCTATTATTTCATAGCATTCTCCAATTTTCAATGAATTNTTTAATATCTGTATGATATACGGATTCTTCTGTTAGTGAGTTATAAACTGGTCCTCATTATTTCCATTTGTATTACATTTGATTGATTGATTGATTGATTGATTGATTGTGTGCATGGCAGGGGCACACATGGGCCACAGTGTATGTGCAGAGGTCAGAGTTGGTGCTCTTCTTCTACAATGTGGGTCCTGGGGACCAAGCTTGTCAGGCTTGGAGGCAAGCACCCTTACCTACCCACCCATATCTCTAGCCCATGTTCCCATCATTATTTGAAATTCTTATTTATTATATGTATATGGGTATTTTGTGTCTGTGCACCACTTGTGGACCTGGTGCCTGTGGAAGTCAGAAAAGGGTGACAGATCCTCTGGGAAATGGAGTGACAGATAGTTGTAAGCTAGCCATGTGGGTGCTGGAAATCGAACCTGGGTCCTGAAGGAGAGTGATCAGTGCTCTTGACTGCAGTGCCACCTCTCCAGCCCCACTTATCATTGTTTTAAGTCCCCTCTTCTCAACGTGACCAGTGAGAGTTCACCCTGTGTCCCTTCTGTGTGCCTTGTTGTTCTTTGAACACACATATGCTTTCTGGACAAGATATTTCAGGATCATCTTATGGTTTCCTTGCCCCNAGCAATCACAACAACAGATTGCATTTGTTAAACTTTATTTCAACAGTTTTATTATGGTTTCCTCGGGTTTTTTTCCTGTCATGTGATAAATAGCTTGACAAAGGCCACTGAAGGGAGAAAGGGTTTATTTCAGTCCATGATAGTGACGAGTCATGGCTTCAAGAGCTTAGAGCAGCTGGTCACATCATTTCTACAGCCAGCAACAGAGCACAATGAGTACAAGTGTTATGCAGTCTAAGATCCAAGATCCAAGTCCAAGATCCACTGACCAGAGAATGGTCCTGCCCACAACTAAAATGAGTCTGTCTACACCAGTTAACACAGCCAAGATATAGACATTCTCAGGGGCTCTCCTTAATCTAGATAGCCCTGACTGGTATGCCCAGAGGCTTGTCTCATGGCTAATTCTAGATTCTGTCAAGTTGGCAACACTGACCATTATAGATAAAACATACATTGAATATATTTTCCCATTTTTGTCATGTTTATGTATATAGAGCTGTGTCATTAAACATCCCTACTTTGTTATGTCTGTGTACCACATGTGGACCTGGTGCCTAGGGAAGCCAGAAAAGGATGTTAGATCCTCTGGGAACTGGAGTTATAGACTGTTGTGAACCACCATGTGGGTGTTGGACATTAAACCCAAGTCCTCTAGAGGAGGCCATTCTTTCTCAAGATGACTTTCCCTAAGGAGTCTCAATTCATTTTAACAGTAGAAGGTGTTCTAAGTGGAAAAGTCCAGGCATCATCAGATGTATTCATTCCTTCTGAAGTACTGCCTGCTCCCAGGCAGAACTAAGAGATACATACCACCCACTATACACACACACACACAAACACACACACACACATATACACATTTGAGAGGCAGAGGCAGGCAGATCTCTGTGGGTTTGAGGCCAGCCCAGTCTATGTAGTGAGTTCCAAGGTCACCAGGGCTATAGAAATGAGTCCCTGTCATAAAACAAACATCTAATTCTAGGCAATGCTGACCACTATTCACAGTGATAAGTACCTCCTGATGCAATTCAGAAACTCCAGGGTTTGTTACAGTTTTTTCCTTACCACCTTGGACCTCCCTGGAGAGAAACAAGGTTCTTGGGATTCTAACATGTTGACTTTTTAGATACAACCAAAATCTCCCCTCACCACCACCTCCTTCTCCACATAGCTGCCCCCTCAGTCTGCTTGGACCCTCTCCCCTGCAGGCCAGGTCTGGCCAACACCCCATCACCACCACAGGGACACACTCTCACTCCATGGAGCCAAGACACCACAGCCCAAGTCATCTTCCCTAGACTGGCCTCTTCAGCCCACTTGGGCTCTGATACCCTGCTTTGGGCCACCATGACTTCCTGTCTCCTGCCCTGCCCTTTGGCTCCTACCTCTCTCTTTTCCACCCAAAGGCTTTAGGACTGAATCCTTTATCAAAGGGATGGTGAAGGAACCACTGTTTGTCTTGATGGGAAATATTTGTTTGTTAACAATTCTTTTCATATTGGGAGCACTCAAATCTGACCTATTCAATAAACAAATGCTAATTATGACTGCCAGCGTTTCCCCAATCTTTTGTCTCTGTTATTGTCATGACATTTTTAATGAAATGTTTGTACAGTTAGGATGCCTTCTTCCTTACAGCAACATTTATTTTGCAAATTTGCAGTTGTATTTAGGCTACCACCAGCAACTCTCTTGGCAAACACTGAGCAACTCCCACCACAGAAATTAATGAGTAGAGACAAGGTCTGAACACCTACTCGTTCTGTTCTCCCGTTGTCACGTGGAGGGACTCTGGGGAACTGGTCCAGGGGACAGCTATGGAAACCAGAAATGGAGTTTTGTAACATTGCAAATTCTTAGTTCTTGTAAACAAGTCTTCTAAGTTAGCCTGAGCATCCAGGAAATGGACTGTGTCTCCTAGTTTTTGCNTGAAACCCTTGAGGTCCCAGATACAGTCCTACATCAGTATAAGGGTCCTCTGTGTTTGTTGCTGACACAGCATGATGAGGTGGTGTGGGAAAAGAGCATGCTATGTCCCAGTGAAGTGCTTTAGTCCTTGAACCACTGGTTTCTCTGTGAAACACGTGCTGCCTCAGACTGCTCAGCCCCATGGCCTCTCTCCTGCCTCTCTGGCTGCCTCATCTCAGGGGTCNTAGTGAGTGATGCTTTCTGTACCCATTCTCCTTGACAGGAGACACAGAGTAAGTGCTTCCTGTGTGTTGGGTACTGTTGCTGGTGCCCCTGCTCTTGCCACCACCCCTCCCTGTGCCACCTACAGATGCACAGAAAGCTGGGTCCCTCCACAAGCTTCCCTACTACTGTCCCTTCTGTCCACAGGCTGAAAAGGTCTTTCAGTTTTACTCAAGGAATCCGCTATTCCAAAATCAATATTTTGGACTCAGCTTCTTTTCTTGCTCTAGTCCATGTAGCCTAGGAATGCTAAGCACATTATATTGCAGCTAACTGTTGACTTTTTTTCTTTCCGCAGGAGACAGGCATGATGGTAATTATGTGTTTAATGTCTGTCTCCTGGGATGGTAAATCCCTACGGGCGTAGGTTGTGGCTGTCATATTACTGCAGCGTCTCCAGCACACTGCACACAGAGTAGCAAATGAAGGCAATGCTTCTACAAGGCTAAATGGGAACCAGGCCAGGAAGTGACCCAAGGATCTCACATGTGCTAACTCATTAGGTCTGAGCACAGCTACTGAGGATCATACTATTAGTGATCCCAGTGAACTGATGATAAACCAGATAGAGGTCAGTGATTCCCCCATAAGTGTACAGCTAGATTCAGAATCCAACTTGCCCTCAGTTTGCAGTTTCACCAGGATACTTCATGCATGCAAGGATGAGTGGGTGGATGGATGGATGGATGGATGGATGGATGGATGGATGGATGGATGGTGTTTGGATAGATGGGTGGATAAGTAAGTGGCTGGATAGATGCATTGATGGATGAATGGGTAGATGTATGAATGGACNGATAGATGTACTATTCTTGAACACTNGCACAATTTATGTAAATATANAGTGTAGATAGTTTATGAGAAAGAATTTAGGATTGGGTCACAAATATTGCCCCATCCAACTTCACTTCGGAGCACACTCTAGGTCACTGTGGTGGTTTGCATAAGAATGGCCCTCATAGGCTCATAGATTTGAATATTTGGTTATCAGGGAGTGGTACTATTTGAAAGAATTAGGAGGTGTAGCATTGTTGGAGGAAGTGTGTCACTGAGAGTGGGCTTTGAGGTTTCAAAAGCCCACTTTAAGTCCAGAGTCTCACTTTTTTGCTGCCTGCGGATCCAGATGTAGAACTCTCAGCTACTTCTCCAGCACCNTGTCTGCCTGTTTGCTGCCAAGCTTTCCATCATGATAATAATGGACTAAACTTCTGAAATCATAAGCAAGCTGATTAGTTTTAAATGTCAATTTGTCTAGAATCAACTGGNAAGAGTCCCAGTTGGAGAGTTATCTAGATCAGATTGGCCTGTGGGCATGTCTTGGGGGGGTGGGGGTTGCCTTGATCTTTAACTGACCCNGTTCACTGTGAGGGAACCATTCCCTAGGCTGGACCCCAAACTGTACGAATGAAGAAAGCTAGCTGAACAGCAAATAGGCAGTATAAGTGCATTCATTTCTCTCTGCTCTTGACTATGGATGTGGTTGGCCAGATGTCTCAAGTTCCTGCCTCTGTGACTTTACCAGCAATGATGGACTATAACCTAGAATTATAAGCCNCTTTTTCCCCCTAAATTGCTTCTTGCCAGGGAATTTTATCACAGCAACAAAATGAACAAAATGAAACGAAACTACATTACCCTCTGAAGTTGACAAACTGAAAATTTAATCTCTCAGATTGTATGTTAATGGTATTTGAAGATAGGACCTTTCTGAAGTAATGAGGCCACCATGGTAACATTAGTGGCTTCACAAGAAATGGAAGAGAGGCCTGAGCTAGCACACTTTCTCTGTCTCACCATATCTCTGCCCTGCCATCTTGTCAGAGTGCATCAAGAAAGTCCTTGGCAGATGCCATTGCAAGGTCCTCATCTTCTAGTCAAATAAGCTTAGATTTCATTTTGCTTTGCCTTTTGTTTTTTTGACAGAAATGATCTAGCTACATAGCCAAGGCTTGCCTCAAACTCATTATGTAGCCCAGTCTAGCCTTGAATTGGCAACCCTCCTGCCTCACCCTCTTAAATGCTGAGACTAAAGATATGTGCCAAATGCCTGACTAAACTTATTTTTTTTAATAAGCTATTCAGTTTGGGGCATTTTATTATAACAGAAAAAAGGCTAGGATAAATGCATACATAATCTCCAATATAACTAGTTCAATTAACTTTTACTTAGTTGTCTCTAAATTATTTATATGACAAACAGTACTGCCATGTACTCTAGGATTTTATTTGCTCTTCNAAAATATCTTAGGATGCATTCCTAGAACTGAATTGATTGAATAAAGCAAAGGAGTGGCTCTGTGAAGGTGGAATTTCAGTCATCTACCATAGGGATGGACCAGATATTTTTACTCTGGAGTTTGGGTGTGTCAGACCCTGCTGAGAGAATGATTGTCTTTGGGGACCATTATTGGCATTTTTGGATACCAAGGAATAGTATTTGTGGATTTGATGGTTTGTTCTTCTCTAAAAGGAAAAGAGAGAGTTCTTGATAGGAAGGTGACTTCTTGGAATTCATCCCAGACTCACTATTTGGATCTTGTCTCCTCTCACTTCTAGAGAAAGATACTGAGAAAGGAGACACCCGGGACACCCAGCAGTGGGTTCACCGGAGGTCATGATGGAAAGCCAAAGGAGTTTGGTATTTAGTCCTAGAAGAAACATATGGACTCTGGCCCTACAATCATGTTGTAGTTAACAAGGGAATGGTCTGTGCTATTGCTAAGATACACAGATTCTTAGTACCATGAATGGATGGATGGATGGATGGATGGATGGATGGATGGATGGATGATGGATGGATGGATGATGGATGGATGGATGATGGATGGATGGACAGGTGGATGGATGGATGATGGGTGGATAGATGGATGATTACACAAATACATGAATACATAAATGTGGGTAGGTAGTTATCAATAACTCATGAACTTAAATCTGTTTTGAATTAGGTCTCTACCCATTCATTATGGAAGGGCTGGCTGTGGAAGTGTGATGGCCAGATTTTGAATCCCCAAATTTTTACCTGTAAAGTTGGGTGCAATAGTGTGTGTTTATAATCCCCATGTTCCTATCATGCCAGTGTTTCATTATGGAATTTTATGTAACTTCTTGGATCTCCCTTAGCCTCTGTTTCCTTGTCTACACTGAGTTTAACAGTACCTTTCTTGGGGGGCTATTGTAAATAGCCAATAGATGGTGCCTGGCACACAATGGGTGCCCAGGGCAGCTGCTATCATTTGTTGTGAGTGGACAGTCTCTGGCTGTTTAACCTCTGTTCAGGGAATAACCCATAAGATAGGAAGTTAGTTGCCAGGTAGGACACTGCTTTCTTCCTTCCGGCTAAGCATGCTTTTTACGGGACAGGTTTCTACCTACCCTTATTGGGAGATAAATTGAAGATCCGCTTATATTTCTATTAACAAAATAAAGAAAGAGACAGAAGGCAACATCCCCCAGAAGCTAGACTAAAGCTATAAATGATTTCTAACCCAGCTTTCACTTGCTGTCAGGTCTCATGGGTGTCTCAGTGGGGTCGCTTCAGTGGGATTTGGTACACCGTCTTGCATCCTCCAGCTACACGGAGCTGAGACCAGAGGCTTCATGCGGTAATAGTTCTGTCTTTGGCCTTTACTGAGAGCCAGATGGAGGTGTTAAGTCCCCTGCAGTGACTCTGGGAACCACAGACATCTAGGACTTCAGCTGCTGACTGGCTGCTTGGGCTGGAGTCTGGCCTACCAGCCCAGGAGACAAGTACTGGTTCAGTCTGCCAAAGCAGCTGCCTTAGGCCTCCACTTTGCCTTCCACTGGGGCCTGGAATTCAACCTCACCTGACCCTTTGGGCTCCCCACCCCAGCCAGGACTGACTGTTCTCTCCTCTGTGTCCTCTTTGTTTGCAGCTATTAAAGCAAAGCACTCAAGTAGGTTTTAAATGCACCTCTCTTCTTCCTAGAGCAATCTTGTTCTTTTGTTTGTTTGGGATTCTATACAAGCTCAAATCTTTCTTAAATTAGACCTGAAGCTTACTTACATGGTTTTCTACCTAGGAGANTGGCTAGAATTGAAAACACAAATTGGTGGTTTTGAAACCCACTGAGTGTATCTCTTTTGATAGAAATAGTTGTGGAAATCAGGCGTATCTAAATTCCTCACTATAACACTGCTCTCAAGCCATGGGTTCTTCCATTCTACAGTCAGCCAGTCATCCAACAAACACTGGCTTTTGTGTTCTTATGCCAGGTACTTGGCCTATTTGAATAAAAGGACATGGGCCAGAGGTCGGTGCATTAGCTAACCCATCTAAACGCTCAGTGCCACATAAGAAATCAACTTCTAAGATTTCTTTCTAGGCACAATCTCCTACAGCTTTGAGACCATTTCTATGTTTTAAAATAATTTTTAAACTTCATATGTGGTGTATGTGTTCACATGTATTCACACGTGTGGGGGCTATGTGTGCCNATGGGGGCATGTGTGCATTGAAGCCAGAGATTGAGTGTCTTCCTTAATCAGTCTCTACCTTGTTTTCCTAGACAAGGTCTCCCACTGAACCTGGAGCTCACTGATTGATTAGACTGGCTGGCCAGCAAGCCCCAGGGTTCCTCCTCTCTCTACCTCCCGAGTGCTACACACACTTTCGAGCACACTCTGGTGTACATGGCTTTTTATATGGGTGCTGGAGACCCGAACTCAGGTCCTCATGCTTGCACGGCAAGCTCTTTACCAACTGAGTAATTACTCAAGTCCCAAGTTTTAAACTTTTCATTGTAATTTTAAAAACTATTCTATNTTTAAATTTTACAACAGTTATTCATTTACCAAAGCNCAAATAAATCACTGTGGGTAGAGGGAGGCTTAAGCAACAAAACACCAAGTTCCTACCTTCTAAGAATCCCAATCTAAACCTCAAAAGTATAGGAGATAGCTAGTGGGGCTGGGATTTCATTTACGATGGTGAATGCCATTCCCTCATTTACTTGTTCCATGGAGAGAATTTTGGGATGTACTACATACTTAGGTTGTCATGGATGCTCTGGAGCCTCTGGAAGGACTCTAAGAGGTGTCTCTGTCTAGTAGGTACTAGGGAGAGAATGGAGTTCAAAGTCAAGTAGAATATTAGGCTGCTGTGGCTCCAGCCCCACAAAGCATGTTCTGAGAGCAAGGAGGCCCTGTCCCAGCCTATTGGCTGCTCTGCAGAGCCCTGGGTTCTGAGCTGCTTCNGTGGAAAACGAAGCCCTCAGGGTGAGGTAGAAGACACCGCAGGTCAGTAGAAGAGCATGCAGAAGTCACAGAAGTTAGGGATTTCTCACTGGACACTGAAAACTGATGGGGGGCGGGGGGTTGGGGGGACTTATCCTCAANAGTGCTTGGCTGTAGATGGTCCAGGGCACAGCATCCAACACCAACTCTGCCTCTAGGAAAACTGCCTCTAACCTCTTCCTCCATTGTGCAGGTTCCCTGCAGCCCATTGGGCAAGGTATGATGGCCTCACTTCTCCTGAGGTCCCGTCTTCCCTCTGCCATAAGGAATCTACCAAGGGCAGCACACATCAGAAACACAGCCAGCATGACTGAAGGTAAGCGGGACTAGACATCTGACTGAGTTTTTGTTTGGTTGGTTTTANTAACGCAGGGTTAATTCAAACTCATTATGTAGCTGAGGATGACCTTGAACTCCTGATCCTCCTGACTCCACTTCCTGAGTGCTGAGATTATAGATAGTAACCATGCCTG
>LZPO01017343.1:298590-309429 GCA_001675575.1 Neotoma lepida | reverse complement strand
TAATTTTTTCTGCTAGGCATGGTGGCTCATGTGTGTAATCCCAGCATTTTGGATACTGGGTGGGAAGACTGCTGAGAGTTTGAGGCTAGCCTTGGCTACATAGTGAGTTCCAGACCGGCCTGGACTGTTTAGTGAGACCCTATCTCAAAAAACAAAACTAAAAAAAATAAAAATTTACTCCCCCTCCCCGACTCCTAGGAAAAGTGCCACAGGCCACACACAGTGCCTTCTAAGTTCATCTTTATTCAGACCAAATTTCCCTACCCTTGGATGGCCTTCTTTGTGTAGTACCTATCTTTCCACTGTCTCATAGGCATGACACACACACACACACACACACACACACACACACACACACACGGCTCAAGACTATTCACAACACAGACTGATGTCCTCTCAGCCAAAACAAGTCACATTGCCAAGGCCTGAGCCAATGAAGGTGGTCCATTAGTACATGAATGGCAGGAAGCAGAATTTATATGGAAGACTCCCAAGGTCTATCAAAACCATTGTGTACCTTCAGCAAATGTGAGTGTCACCCCAGACAGTGACTGCCTCCTGGGACCTCAAGAAGGCAGTGGGTCTGAACAGCTCAGGCCGTGGGCCTCCAGGGTGACAATGAGAGTGATTTCCAGATTTGCTCCTCACTAGAGGTACACTATGAGCCAACTATGTGACCTTCCCAGGCTTCTTTCCAAAATAAAAACTGGGGACAGGCTCCTCCACAGGAGCCTTCTAGAGGGCTATGTGGGCTGGAAAGTTCCTTCCAAGCCAACTGCTGCTATAGAATGATCGATCCATCAGGAGAAGGCCCATGTTCCGGAGCTGGAAAGCTCCAGCCTAGAGCCCGATGTTAAAGGCTTTAAGTCTCATTAGGAGCACTAAAGGGTTTCCCCCCCCTCCCTTTCTTCTTCTTGTTAAAAAATTGATTTTTGCTTAAAAGACTCTGAATAAATCACTCAGTTTGTCTCCACAAAGAGAAAGTGTCGTGACCTTCAGCNGAACCTGAGAGCCCTAGGGATGCATGAATCAGCATCCTTACCTAGCAGTGTGGTCTGTCCCACCATCCTCTAAAGAGGGACCTCAAGGCCTCTGTTCCATATTGTGTTGCTAATGGGGACAACTCAGGACTTTTCTGTTCATCTCCCTCAGTAGAGATGAACAAAACCTAAACTCAGCTCCTGAAGTGCATTTAATTAAAAAGGAAACAAAGGAGCTTTATTCTCTGATTTATTGCATTAAAAATCCAATTTGTCTTCACAATAGACTTTGGAGGGAAGAGGCAGTGGAGAGAAGGGGANGCCCTTAAGCTGGCTTCCTCTCCNNCACCTCACCACAGGTGCAGGTCACTGTGGAGCCAAGCTAGGCCACTTTGAAAGGTGNAACCACACCCTCTTCTTCTGGGCTACTGGGGTGCCCGAGGTACCCTCCCTTGGAAAGCTTGTTGGTGACTTTGGCCGACACTGTGGGTGCCAACACCACCTCACCACTTGCTGGTCCTGGGGTTTTCCCAGAAGATGGTCATGTCTACTTCACCCCTCTTCTCTGAGGAAGTCTTGGACTCATCATACAAATGCCCAGAGCCTGTGACCCAGTGGATACTGGACCATGATGAAGAGTTCGCAAATCACTTAGCACAGAGCAACCTGGAACACTGTAAGCACACAGAAAATGTCTGCTGATTTTGTTCTTGTAGAGCAGAAATGTCCATGGGTTGGTNGAGCACATGTAGCCATTAGGAAAATTGTTCCCCAAGTTATTTCTCCAGTAGAACACAGCTCTGTCTGGAGTATGGTCTCTGTCTTCATTGTTGTAGCAAAACATCTGATATTTGGTGTATTGATTATCTGTCTCAGAGCTGTGACAAAATGCCTCNCAGAAGCAACTTATGGAAGGAAGGGTTTGCTCTGGCTCACAGTTCCAGGTGACACAGGAGGCATATGATCACGTGGCATCAGCAGCCAGGAAGTAAAGACTGATGAATGCCCTGCTCAGCCCACTTTTTATTTAGTTCAGAACCCTAGCCCATGGAATGATGCCACCCATGTTTAGGATGAGTCTTCCCACCTCAATGAACCTAGTTGACAGAGGNCCAGATGTTTGTTTCCCTGGTAAGTCTTAAGTCCCATCAAGTTGATAATCAAGGTAATTTGCCATAGTAGGTCATTTATTTTAAAAAGGTTTCTGTTAGCTCATGGTTTGGGAGGCTGGAGAGTCCAAGAGCCCGGTGCCAGAATCGAGCAGGGGCCACATACAGCTTTAATTCATGGTGGGAAGCAGAAGGCCAGCCTCTGTATGCTGAAGGGCAAGCAGGAATGGTGGAGTCACTTTCCAACAACTGCTTTTGTGGTAACTAAGCCAGTTCCATGAGAANAAAAACTCACATGAGAAGTCATTAACTCTTCAATGAGAGTTGTAGCCATGGCTCAAAAACATCCTCGTGGGCTCCACCTCCCACCACCACACAGAGCAGTGGTTCTCAACCTGTGGGTCATGACCCCTTTGAGCACATATTGGATATCCTACATATTAGATGTTTACATTACAGTTCATAAGAGTTAGCAAAATTACAATTATGAAGTATCAATGGAATAATTGTATGGTTGGGGGTCACCACAACATGAGGGACTGTATTAAAGGGTTGCAGCGTTAGAGAAGTTGAGAACCACTGAAGAGGAACCAAAGTTCCAATTCATGACCTTCTGGGGACCTGCCCAATCTTAGTTTTATAACACTGAGAAAAGCATCCAAGTCACCTGCAGTCTTGTCACCTGGAGACAGCAATGATTATTATGCAGATATATTCCCTTTGAGTTCTGTCATCAATTTTATAAAAAGGAGACTGTGTCAAACATACTGTTTTGTTATCTGTCATTGTTTCTTTAACAATGATGTGATGTTGGCAGAGTATAACTGACGGAGGTCCCTTTGAAGTAGACATGATTAGTGCCAGCTTATCCATGGGAAAACTGAGGCCAAGAGATGAAAAGCCACNACACTGGGGTACCAGAGCTGGGGAGGAAGTCAAGATTCAAGATCAGGGCCATCTGCATCCGAAACTAGAGAATTTTCCAATCNCCAGGATGGCCATTTGCNTTCAGAGCAGCTCACGGTATGCAAATGGATTTTTCTCCACCTCCTTGTTGAGACTATGGGCCCGCCCATTCCTGCAATCAATCTCCACAGACAAAAGACACCAACAGTCAACATCTGTAAAACATTAGCCAAAAGACAGAAGCACAGATGAGAGGCTCTGGGCCACATCAGTCATTGGGCAAGGTANATATGATGGTAAATCTTGGTTGTCAACGTGATGCTATTTAGAATCACCATGGAAACTGAGCAAGTCTACATTTATGTTTATGTTTATGTCTAGATTAGGTTACTGAGGTAGGAAGATTTTAGGGTACTACATATACATGATATCATTCCATGGACCCTGACTGATTAAAAAGGGAAAAGCTAGCTGAATACCAGCCTTCTTTATTCTCTGCCTCCTGAGTGTGGACACAATATGACCAGCTTCCTCCTGCTGCCATACCCTCCCCAAACAATGGCCGGATCCCCTGCACCTATGAACCAAAAATATGTCCTTCTTCCCTCAAGTTGTTATTGTCATGTGATGAGACAGGTAACCAGTAGGGCACATTGCAGCCACAGTGTGACCCCCATGACACAACTGCCAGGACAGCAAAAATGAAAACAATGGGCAGCACCGAGTGCCAGAGATGCCCACCATGGGTGGCTGTGCCAATCAGCAGAGCCACGATGGGAAGCGGCTGGGCAGTGTCCAGTAAAGCTGACTGGGTTTTTCTACGGTAAGCCTAGGTGAATATCAAATAGGAGAGCACATGTGTACTCCCCAAATGCATGCTCTATAACACTCATGGTGGTGCCATTTGCAATAACCCAAGTTAAAAGTCCCTCCCCAGTAGACAGGGGTCAATTCTCATTGTGTGACTTTACCACACACCATAGCACGTGAACAGACTATCACTAAATGCAATGATACAGGTCAATGCCTAGACATTAGTGAAAGAATTAGGACTTAAAATATGTATGGTATAAGGTTCCATTATGTGAAGTCCAATGATGGGTCATGTGTGGGTTAGAAGTTAGAATAGTGGTACCNTAGATGGAGCAGCCAGGGTGTTGACTCTGAGGAGCTGACTGTGCTGTCTCTCAATCTGGATGCTTTCCAGGTGGATATGTTTATTGTGTAAAACATCCTAAGCTGTATATTTTTTGTTTGTTTATTGAGACAGGGTCTCACTTTGTAGCCCAGGCTGACTTTAAACTTGTGATCTCGTGCCTCAGCCTCCTGAGTACTAAGATTATAGGTGTGCTTCTCTATNTACACAGCTACGCTGCATACTTAAGTATACTTTTGTGTGCATCTGAAACAAGTCAGTCAAAGGTGGAATTAACAAGGATCTGCAAGCATCACCTAAGTGTGCCTTTGTCTATCTCCCACCCGAACCCAGGACTCCAACCAGCTAGTGTGGTGGTCCTACCCAGATCCCTAGCACCAGCCTTTGAAAGCTTCTGCCAGGCCAATCATGGTCCTCTACCCCTGCTGGGCCGAAGTGAGCCAGAGAAGATATTGCCCCGCCTGAGCACTGTTCCAGANGTAAGGTAAGGCGCCTACGCTATGGTAGACACAAGCATGGCAAGATGCTGCAACTTGGGCCCTTTGTTCCTAGGTACATTGATCCAGCCTTAGGGACCACACAGGTCCTGGCATGGAGCACCACGTGACCACTGCTCAGGAGCAAGTTGCCCTCTCTATCTTTCCTACTACTCCATCCTCTGTCCTCCAACCCCACACCTGCCCCTGCCCCAGGCCTGGAGAAACCCTGTGGGCAGTGTCTTGTTCCATTTCCTATTGTCATGATAAAATATGCTGACAAAAGCAACTAAGGGGGGAGGGGTTTATTTTGGCTCACAGTTACCAGGGAAGCGGGATGTCAGCGGCTTGAAGCAGCCAGTTACANTATACCATAGTCAAGAGAAGAAAACAATCATTTNTTTTTTGAGATCGGAAGACCCATCTCCTGTGGATGGCTTGGAACTAGCTGTGTAGACCAGGTTGGCCTTGAACTCTGTCTGCCTCTGTCTCCTGCATGCTGGGATTAAAGGTGTGCACCACTATGCCTGGGCCAAGAGCAATAAACTAATGCATGCATGCATGCCTGTGCTCAATTCTCCTGCTCTCTCTACTCTTATGCAACTCAGGATCCCCTTGCCTAGGGAATGGTGACACCCAGAGGAGATGAGTCTCCCCACTTCAAATAATCAATGTAATCTCCCAAAGNCATTCTTACGGGCCAACCTGAGACTCTCTTCCCACATGATTTTAGATAGTGTCGAATTGACATTTAAAATTAACCATGACAGGCACTGCCACCTGTCACTTTTTCATTCCTACCAGAAAGCCCTTGTACAGGATTAAGAAGAAAAGGACAATGCTTGTATCACTAACCCCCGGAGGAAAATAGCATTTATAGTGTGCGTGTTTGCCCAGACTCTTAAACAGCAGATGTCCCTCTCAGCTCCCGTTCACTCTCCACAGTTTCAGTTACCCACGGGTGACCAGTGTCTAAAAATATTGCATGGAAAATTCCGGGAATAAATAACTCAATGTTTTAAATAACTTTTATGACAGCATATCATTACAATTACTGCTAATCTGATTTATAAAGTAAACATCAGGTGTAGAAATACAGGGGAAAGAAGATACAGAGGATTTGGGCCTAACTAGTGTCAGGCATCCACTGGGGATACTAGATGTCACACATAAAGGTGCGCTATAGTAAGCCCCATAGGTGGCCCTGGAAACCCAGCCTCTATGCCTCTCCACTAGGCCCTAGCTTCCTTTGCAAGGCTAGCTAGGGCTCCACCTTCTCTGACCTAGACTGTTGGACACTGCTCTCCTTATCTTCCCCCTGCTCTCTCCTCCCTCTGTGCCCCTCTTCTGCTCATCCGCAAAAGTGGCCTTTCCTAAGTCCACATCTGATCACAAGTCTCCAAGGCCTGCCTGTGGCTTGTGCCTCAATCCCATCTCAAGACTAGTGGTGACCTGGCCCCAGCTCAGCTTCTGATACTCAGGACAGCTCCCACGCTCTCCCCCGACAGAAGGCTTCCCGTTGTCATTCTGCAGACCCAAGGATGAGAGGGCCCCTCAAAAGTGCTACCAGCGCCTGAGCCAGTACTTCCTGCGTTGCCAGCTTGGAGCCTCCTGGTACAGACTCCCCATGGTTCCCACACTCAGTGCCTCCACACTTTACACACTGTGCATACCTCTGTCTAGGTGTGCTTTCTCCTTATCCAACAAGTAAACTTCTATTTCTGCCTCAAGACCCAACACCTCCTCTCCCACTTCGAGGGTTGTTAGCTTTCCAACGCTATGAGAAAATACCCNAGACGAACGTNGTAAAGACAGAACGGCTTGCTTTGGTTGGCTGCTTTGGAGCTTTCAGTCCATGGTCAACTGGCTATTGCTTGCCTGTGGCAAGGCAGCACAGCATAGCATGGGACATGGCCTGGAGCAAAGCTGCTCACGAAGCAGAAAGAAAATGAGAAAGTAGCATCCTCTTCTTCAAGGTCATGTCCCCAATGACCTAACTTCCTCTCACTAGTCCCCACCTTCTAAAGGTCCATACCTGCCACGCCCACTGCAGGCTGGGGGTCTTGAAGTCAGTCCATGGACTTCTGGGAGACACTCGAGATCCAGACTAGCACAGTAGAAGGGGAAGACTTCTCATTGTCCTGTGTCTCTCTACTATCTAGACACTTGCTGCTCCGTGTAGTAGGTGTCTGAAGGTGGAGTCATAGCCTGGTCATCCTACAACCCTTGCACATATGTGGAAAGGAAGAAGGACTTGATAAATAATGTAGGGTGAGCAGAGGTGAGGCTTGCACCACGTGGGGCTTTCATCCTCAGAGGAGAGTTCCCCTATGGAGAGAGGAGTCCTTACCCTGTAAACTCTGACCTGTGAACTCTGAAAGGTTCCTTGAGGCCACCATCCTCTCTCTGTCTGGGCCTGCTAGCATTCCCTCCATGGCAGAAAGTCCAGCATTTTCTTCTTGTGGGTCTGACTGGTCTCATGCTGAGGTTCAGGAAATTGAACGAGGNGGGAGCCGCAGGGTGTGTTATGCATATGCAGATTTAGTAGGTTTGGTTTGGTCATGCTTTGGAGACACCAGCCAAGCCTGTAGGCAGACACCAAGTTCCCTAGACATGTCAACCTCAGATATCCCCTCCACTGCCCTTTTAAAAGGTGTATCATTGGGGCACCATAGTAAAGCCAGGGGCCTGTGAGCATTGCTCTGTGTCCCCAGGACCATCTGTCCACAGTTCCAGAAATATGAGTTTGGCACCTGCACAGGCATCCTGGCCTCACTGGAAGAGTACTCAGAGCAGCTGAAGGACATGGTGACCTTCATCATGGACTGTAGCTTCTCCATAGACGAGGCCTTGGAGCAAGCAGGGATCCCCAGAAGAGACCCAGCAGGTCCAAGTCACGCAGGAGCATACAAGGTAAGGCCANACCCCTGGGCAGAATGGTTTGAAAACGTGGATGGAGTTGTATTTTCCTGTGGTGAAGAGAACATTGGTACAGGAAACAGAAACCCTAAGGTCAGCCCCAGCTCAGTCGCTCTCCCAGGTAATGCCATTAGCCTCTGAGCCAGCCTCTCTCCTTCTCACCTCTGATATGGCTGTAGCATCCAGTGTGGCCCTTTTGAGAAGTTTGTTACAGCTGAGTCAATCAAAGCCATTTGGAATGTGTGTGTGTGTGTGTGTGTGTGTGTGTGTGTGTGTGTGTGTGTATGATTCATGCATACATGAGGGTACACGTGTGTATATGAATGTGTGTTCAGGCCAGAGGTCAATCTGTGTTCTTCAAGGTCAATGCACTGTGTTTTCTGTGAAATTACATTTATTTAGAGAAGGGATGATGCGGGTAGTGCAATTCACGTATGGAGGTTGGAAGAGAACTTAAAGAAATCAATTCTCTCCTTCCACCAAACTCAAGTCATCAGGCATGGCAGCAAGTGCCTTGCCTGCTGAATCATTTCACTGGCCTGAACTTGGTTTTTGAGATGAGGTCTCTTACTGGGACCTGGGGTTCACTGTTTAAGTCTGTGTGGCTAGCCAGAGAGCCCCAGAGATACTCTTGTCTACATCCTCCCCATGTTAAAATTACAAGAGCAGGGTGTCACCGTGCCCAGTTTTGATGTGGGCACTGAANATTAACAAAGACAGAATGGTGGCCTCTCCTGGGACAGACTTGCTGTTAGGGACTGTCCATGGCTGAGTTGATGAGCTTTTCTTCCTGCTGAAACCAGTCAAATGGGGGAAGGGCAGTCCTTGCTCCACTGTTTCCTTCCCTGATGCTGTTGGGACAAATCTGAGCGCCCACTCTCCAGATCAGTGGCCTCCAGGCCTCCCTGTGCAAATGGCCAGCCTCCAGGCCTCCCTGCTTTCAGTGACTGGACATTTCATCTTGAGCACTGTTTATTACAGTGTCCACATTTGGCTCCTGTCAGAGAGGCCTGGATTGCATCAGAAACAAAAGTGTCCACATTCTGCACTGCCCTTCAAGAAGCAATAGTGAAGGGTCAGGACAGAGCCCTGGCCACTGTCTGGGACCCACTATTATTTGTAGCAAGTTAGAACTGGGATAGCCTCAGACTCATCAGCACAGCCCCTCATCTGAAATGAAGAAAATAAGACCTAAAGGGTGAGAGACAGGGACTTGCGCAAGTCCCAGAGCCAACTGGAACCACACTCTTGGCTGATGGGGTGACTGAATAAAGCTTTGCACAGAGGCACAGGGGTCCACAGGTGTCCAGCCTGTCATTTATCCGTGACACCTCACTGCCCCCTCTCCCCATGGTTACCATATAGCTTTCAGTCTATACCAACCCCACCTGACCCCACTGCCCTTAGATCCCGAGAGAGGTGGCTGTACAGCCAACTTGAATTCCACTGACGATCTGTATAGACCCAAACAGCAGTATCTCAGCTCCCAGGAGCACCGCCTGACTTTGTGAGTGGCCTACACGTGCCCCTTTCTGTCCCAGGTGCTGTCATACAGACACCAGGTTGGCAGCACACCAGAGTTTGATGTTACTGTAGCCAGGGTGGCAACAGCAAGCCAGTCAAGTGGCAGCCAAGGTTTTCCCAGTGGATCATGACCCCGGCTATGTCCTATTCCTGTCATACGCCCCACTGCAGGGAGAAGAAATGTGCCACGAGCAAAAGTCACGCAGGTCGCCCTGTGCAGACTCTGCGAAGGGAGGGCTGGGACATCCAGGGACAGGCGCCTCCCCTGTGGAATCTAGAAGTGGAGGAGACACTGGCAACTCCCGGGTTGATCTGCTCCCTTTCACCTCTGATTCTGTCAGAACTTCACAGACTTATTGAGGTCCACAAAAACAAACAAACAAACAAACAAAAAAACCAGAGGCCCATGAGACTGAGTGAAGTGTGTGTGTGTGTGTGTGTGTGTGTGCGTGTATGTGTGTGTGTGTGTATGTGTGTATGTGTTTTATAAACCTCAGCTGAAATTTAGCTTTCCCTTCAGTTCTGATTGTTGGTGACAAAGGGCTGTTGGAACGACAGGTCCTGTAGTGTTGTGGCTGACAGAGTATTTCACAGATAGACTCATATCACAGAACAGTTCTCAGACTCTCAAAGACATCCTATACACTGATACTCCAAAACGACAATGGTAGTAGATCTACCATTCTGTCCTCTTCGCTGTCCCTGGGAAAGCAGACTGTTTTCCCCATGGAAGGCTCTGGGAACTACATTTGAACATCTGAAATAGTATTGATTTCCTTTGGCATATTTAATTTTCTTCTCTTCCCCTCACCTCTCTGTCCCCCACCATATGTTTATGTTTTAAGGTAGGCTCTCACTGTGTGACCTAGGCTAACCTTAAAACTCCCCATGTAGGCAAGGCTCAAACTCTCCATTCTTCTGCCTTAGCGCTCCCCACCCCCCAAATGCTGGGGCCACCCATGAATTTTCTTTTATGTGGTTAAAATACTACTCTGTCCAGCTTAGAAGATGTGTCAAATGTTGACAGATAAAAAAATCAGGACCCCCTCCCACTCCTGGTTTTTGAGTTACTCATTGTCAACCAAGCGCCCCATCTGTGTGGTTCCTACCGCAGCTTCTGGAACCTCTTGCTTCAGGTAGCTTAAACTGTGAGGCCTGGGGCTTGAATCTGGGTTAATTCCTGGTCTTTCTTCCGCTTACATTTCCACTTGATTCGTCAGACAACAGTGCCATGTGCCACCATTGCTGGCTTCTGCTGCCCTCTGGTGGTCACAATGAGACCCGTTCCCAAGGACAAGCTGGAAAGACTGGTCCAGGCCACTCACTCCAGGGGAGGACAGCAAGGACAACCCATCCACATCGGTGACCCAGGTCAGTGTCCACCCAACTTGTGATTCCCACATGAGCCTGGGAAGCATCTAGGAGCTTATGCTGTTCTTAGAGGAGTCTCGGGGCGAGGGCCTGGGCAAGGCCCACAGGGCCATACCAGGTGACCTCTGGTCTAAGACACCGCCACCTTGCCTGACCAATGGGCTTCATCTTGAGGATCTGTGATGCACACAAAACTCGTATGAGCTTCACATGACCCCTGGATCATGTTGCATGGGACTCTTTGTTTCAAGTTGTCCTCTGACCTCTACACATGTGTTATGGCACATCTGTTGCTCATAATCATGTACCTCTCTGTCTCTCTGTCTGTCTGTCTCTGTCTCTGTCTAACTCTCTCCCTCTCTCTCTCTCTCTCTCTCTCTCTCTCTCTCTCTCTCTCT
>LZPO01017343.1:250322-264056 GCA_001675575.1 Neotoma lepida | reverse complement strand
AAGATTGACCTGTAGGAAAGCCTGTGAGCATTTTCTTTATTGATGATAGATGTGGGAGCGCCTGGCCAATGTGAGTGGTGCCATTTCTGGGCTGGTGGTCCTGAGTTGTATAAGAAGGCCGACTGAGCAAGCTATAGAGATCAAGCCGCTAAGCAGCACTCCTCCATGGCCTCTGCTTCAGTTCCTGCCTCCAGGTTCCTGCCTAGACTTCCTGTCCTGAGACTTCCCTCAGTGACAGAGTGTGACCTGAGAGCTGTAAGCTGAAGTAAACCTTTTCCTCCACTACATAGCTTTTAGTGGTGGTGTTTATCACAGCAATAGCAAGCAAACTCAGGAGGCTAACAGTGGAGTCTCAGGAGGGCCACAATCAGACCCATGGGAGCTCATCCATGGTTGTTTAGAGACTGGGTTGGTGGAGGATTGTACCTCTTGTATATGTTAGGACCATGCAGGCCTCCATCAGGGCATGAAATGNGGTCACGTGATAGTAAGTGCCCAAAGAAACAGCTGATCTGTTTCAATCCTTTGCTTGAGACAGGGTCTCACTCTGTAGGCCAGGCTGGCCTGGAGCTCAGTATTTAATCCAGGCTGGCCTCAAACTCACTGTAATCTTCCTGCCTCAGCCTCACAAGTATTAGGATGACAGGTGTGAGCCACCACATCTCTCAATTTTGATTTTCATAAGGAGCTTTCCAGTGAGTTAGTATTTTTACCCCAAATTTACTTTTTAAAAAGAGGCACATTCCTGGAGGTGGTGCCACAGGCCTTTAAGCCCAGCACTTGGAAGGCAGAGGCAGGTGGATCTTTATGAGTTTGAGGCTAGCCTGGTCTGTGTAGTGAGTTCCAGGACAGCCAGGGTTACAGAGACCCTGTTTTAAAAAGGAGGAGGAGGAAGAAAAAAAAGAAAAGAAAAGAAAAAGGAGAGAGAAAGAGACAGAGATGGGAGAGAGACAGAGAGAAATACAGAGAGATAGANACAGAGTGACCACAAGGATCAGAGAGAGAGGGACAGAGAGGNACACAGAGAGATGATATCTTAAGCCCAAAGCTCTTTCTCCACTTAGAGATTTATGCATTATTTTCTCCCTTCCCCTACATGGCTTTTATCTCCTCCTCATCTCTTTTTTTCCCCTCACAGGAAGAAAAAATGTTGCGCATCCTGGTGCAGCACCGAGTCCGGAGTGGAGTCTCAGGCGTTGTGGGCATGGAAGTAGACGGGCTGCCCTTCTGTGGTGTTCATGATGAGATGATCCAGAAGCTGGTGCATACCACCACAGCACACATATGACCAGTGTGTCATTTGTGTGCAAAGTCCCTACCCGATGGCCAGCCTGTGTCCAGGCAGGAGTTCTGGAGTCATTGTTCTAAATGTCCTTCATCCTGGCTTCTTCAGGCCACGCTTGTGGTCTGCTCTGAGAATCTTTCTGCCTGCTACTTAAGAAATAACTTGTGAACAGTTAACCGTAGGGCAGAGCATAAGAATAGGCATTGCCATGACCCGAACTAATTAAGAAAGCCTGGAGTGCCCACACATGGAGTGTTGGGTTGAACACTGGGGCTTTGTGCTCACCATGACCAGAAAAATACTTATACCTTTGAAATGCTTTCTTTTTCTAATAATATTCCATTTACTGTTTGAAGGGATATCCCAGAAGGTTCCTCCAGGCATCACACCCACTGTCCCTCACCTCCATTCACCCTGACACTTCTTACACATNCTTCTCATATGCTTACTCCTACCCCTAGCCAGATTCTTTGCCCTCTTTGTGTGGGAAGGAAGCCATATTTGCCAGTAGAGCCCAAAGGTGAGCCAGACCTGCCCAGGACTGAGGCAGATGAGCTCATCTGGTCTTTCACAACCTTCAACCCCACATTTCTCAGCAAAATCAGAAACTGAGCCACTGACCATANCCCGTTATACATTTAGTCCTGACATCAGGATGACAATTTGTGTGGGATCTGAACCTACCAAGTGTTATTTCATTTCTTTAAACACATCTGGTATAGTTCTTTAGGGACATTCATTGTGAAGAAGAAACACATGGTATAGATTTTACACTCCAATAAAGCATNAAGGTAAAGAGAAAAGCAATTTTAGTATGAATTTTAGTTCTCTCCATTTGTCAATCTGGCCAGNGTTCATGCCTACAAGGTTCTTGCCTGCAGGGTTCACATCTGCAGGGTCCAAGCTTGTGCTTGTGGGAGAGACTCAGAATGAGGGCCAGTCCTCCACCTGAGACCTCACAGCTCAGCAAACACGCACACCTTGGCTCTGCCGCCTCACTGATCAGGTCTCTTCGGGTTATCATTTTTGTTCACTACAAATTCCACACCATGAGGAACTCTGATAAAGAGGATACCCTGGCAGTTCAAAACAAAAGTAGATGACTGCTAGAGAGACTGCCATCACTATGGAAAAGCCGCCAGCAATCTTATGATTCATGTTTTGGGGAAGATATTCGTGGATTTGGCTTTTGCAATAGTAATAGCAGGATTCTCCTTCAGCACTGAGCAAGCTGAAGAGTAGACGCGTTGTAAGTTATGCTTGCTGTGGGAAGAAATGTATGGGGATGTGATTGAGCTATTTAAGAAAAAGGCTAAGACCCAATTAAGTTCAGAGAAGGCAGAGAGGGCTTGTAGGCTCTGAGTGGGGCACCCAAATGCCATCCCCTACAAGTAGATGCACTTACAGCTGAGGCTGAGGTACAAAGGAGGGTGGGGGAGACCCCTTCACAACATCCAACTCAAGGGCTGTTGGTGTTCCACTTTCCAGGACCTGGCTTTCAAGCTTTTCCACACTTCCACACTGTGATTCCCACTCAGACCTTGTCCTAGTCTTGTCTCTTCTCAGGAGACAAGTCTGTGTTCATGTCTGTGATGGCTACCACCTGCAAAAGTCAGTGACAAGAGAGCAAGAGATGGCCTGCATGGAACTGTGGTGTCACCCAGGGTTCCAGCCATTGCTAGGTAAACAGAATCTGTGGGCTTTTCAGGATGCTGTGGAGAGGGATCCTNGGAAGCAGGACAGAGGACACACTCACAAGCAAGCTGATGAGCCTGGCTCACTGAGGTAGCATGCTCAATCCAAGTGAGCCAGCTCCTTAGTCCCTGGATGTCCTCCGCACAACTGACACCCTGTTGCTTAGCTAGGAAAGGCATTCCTCTGAGGTCATTTCTTGCCTTCCATTGCATGCCAGCCCCAAGTTGGCCCAGCCCATTGCATCTACTACTTCCNACCCNTTACACATGGCTTTCACTGGCCTCTCCATCCAGTTCATTGCTNTCGACANGATGGAGAAGGTGTGNTTTATTACCAAATTGTATGTTCTCTACATCAGTGATATGATGTGCTTGCCAGAAGTACAGAAGCAGGGAATGTGGTCCTTGGGGGCAAGGTAGATGACGTCATGTAGGTTCTGATCCAGAGAGCACATTTGAAGAAGTANATTTTGTTCAGATGAGAGCNTAACACNTAAGCAGAGGGGACTTGAACTGTCTGTTGGATTGGCCAGATGCTCACCAATTTTACTTCTCATCTACTTGTCATTCAGAAAAACTACATTTCCCAGCCTCCCATACAGCTGGGGCCCATGTGACCAGGATCAGGCTAATGGATTATGAGTAACAGGGCTATCAAACACTTGGCCATAATTGCAAGTGGAATTCTCTCTCTCTCTCTTTTTTTAACTAAGAAATTTTTTATTCATTTTATACACCAACCACAGATCCCCCTCTCATCCCTCCTCCTGCTGCCCCCAAGCCTTCCCTCCCAGCCCACCCCCTATTCCCTCCTCCAAAAAGGTAAGGCCTCCCATGGGGAGTCAGCAAAGCCTGGTACATTCAGTTGAGGCAGGTCCAAGCTCCTCCCACTGCATCAAGGCTGTGTAAGGTGTCCCACCATAGGTAATGGGCTCCAAAAAGCCAGCTCATGTACCAGGGATGGATCCTGATCCTACTGCCAGGGGGTCCCTCAAACAGACCAAGCTACACAACTGTCTGGCTTATGCAGAGGGCCTAGTCCAATCCCATGCAGGCTCCACAGCTGTTGGTCTAAAGTTCATGAGTTTCCACTAGTTTGGTTTGGTTTGGTTGTCTCTGTAGATTTCCCCATCATGATCTTGATGCCCCTTGCTCATAGAATCCCTCTTCACTCTCTTCAACTAGACTCCTGGAGCTCGGCCTGGTGCTTGGCTGTGGATCTCTGCATCTTTCCATCAGTTGCTGGATGAAGGCTCTATGATGACAGTTAGGGTATTCACCGATCTGATTACCAGGGTAGGCCAGTTCAGGCACCCCCTCTACCACTGCTAGTAGTCTAAGTTGGGGTCCTCCTTGGATTCCTGGGAACTTCCCTAACACCCAGTTTCTCCCTATCCCCATGATGTCTCCTTATCCCCAAGATATCTCTTTTATTGCTCTTCTATTCCGTCCCTGTTCCAGCTCGACCATCCCGTTCCCTTACGTTTTCATCCCCCATCCCCTGCCTTCTGTTGTCTCCCTCACCCCCAGTTTACTCAGGAGATCTCATCTGTTTCGCAAGTGGGGTTCCCTTTACATTTCTTCTCTTTCCCATGTAGATGGGCAGGGGAAATCCCACAATTATGAACTGCTATGGAAAATTCTGGGGTGTCCCTTCATAGTTGCCAGATGATATCAAGGAAATTGGAGTCCCTTCTTGGGGTTCTTAGTCTTGTTGATAAATGAATTTAAATGAATTTAAGAACAGACTCAAATGGAAGCTGGAGGCTGATTTTATTGGACCTTAAAAGGAAAACTCTCTGACAAGAAAGCTGTAAATCACAGCAGGTGCCCAGAGGGGGGAATGGAAAAGATGAGGGGGAGAAGAAGCCATTGACATTGGAGTTAAGCTGGTATGGAGGTCACCCACACGGTGGTAGGCTACTAGGTGGTGGAGGGAAAGTGGGGGTTTTAGAGATAGAGCAAGGAAACTTAAAGTAACAGAAAAAGAATGTGTAGGTCTAGTCAGCGTCTGAAAGAGACAGAAAAAAGGAAAAGGGGAAGTTGTGTCATTTCTGAGTCAGGACTCGGAAGGGTGGGCAGAGCCAGCTGGACCTCAGGGCTGCTCTTAGGGACTGTACTAGGAGACAGGAATTCTAGGAAGGGAAGAACTACAGTATCTCACTAAAGGGATAATTATTCCTCTTATTCCTTTAGCATGGGTTAAATGGGCACATCTTCCTAGGAGTGGTCCCAACTTTCTGAACTGCCCAGCTGCATTAACTCTTCAGGGAAGAGGCAGTGGCACATCTCTACCAATCTTTACGGTAATGGAATCCGTTCATGGAAGGATTTAAATCGGTCATCACTTGGGAAAAGACTTGCCAGAAAGCAGCCTCCTACTGAACTTTAAGAAAACAGTGTGTGTATGTGCGTACATGTGTAGGTGTGTGGACATGCACATGAGTGTGGAGACCAGAGGTTGGCATTGGATGCCNTCCCCAAGGGTTCACCACTTCTTCCCTTTTTTGAGCTAGGGTCTTTCTCTCAGCCTGGAGCTCACTGATTCAGCTAGACTGGAGCTCACGGATCATCTTAGTTTCTACTGCTGTNAAGAGACACCATGACCACAGCAACTCTTAGAACGGGAAATATTTAATTGGGTGGCTTACAGTTCAGAGGTTCAGTCCATTATCATCATGGTGGAACATGGTGGTGTACAGGCAGACACGGTGCTGGAGAGGTAACTAGAGTTCTACATTTTGTGCAAACAACAGGAAGTGGTCTGAGACACTGGGCATGGCTTGAGCATGTATGAGACCTCAAAGCCCACCTCCACANTGACACANTTCCTCCAATAAGGTCACACCTACTCCAACAAGGCTACCCCTCCTAATAATGCCACTCGCTTTGGGGGCCATTTTCCTTCAAACCACCATACTGATCCAGCTAGACTGGCCAGCAAGCCCCTGGGGATCTATCTCTACCTCTCTAGACCTGAGATTAGAGCCTGGCTGATTTTTGTTATTGTTTGTTTTGGTTTTTTTGAGGGTTTTTTGTTTTGTTTTGTTGAGACAAGATCTCAATATGTAGCCCTGGCTGTCCTGGAATTCACTGTGTAGACCAGGCTGGCCTTGAACTCACAGAGATTTACCTGCCTCTGGCTCCCAATTGCTGGGATTAAAGGTGTGAGCCACCACTGCCTGGATTATTTTTTAAATGTGGTTTCTAGAGACTGAGCTCAATCTCCATACTTGCACAGCAGGCACTCTCCTGAGGAAGCCTTCTCATTGGACATTTTATGAACATAAAATAAACCTGTATTGGTCATTTATGTTTGTTTTTATTTTTTTATTTTTTATTTTTTATTTTTTTTGGTTTTTCGAGACAGGGTTTCTCTGTGTAGCTTTGCACCTTTCCTGGAATTCACTCGGTAGGTAGCCCAGGCTGGCCTCGAACTCACAGAGATCCGCCTGCCTCTGCCTCCCAAGTGCTGGGATTAAAGGTGGTGTGCCACCACCGGCCGGCCCTTGTTATTTTTATTATTTGGGGCCAGGGGTTGAACCCAGGGTTAACCATGAGATACACTTCCCCATTTCCTCTTTGTTTTACGGCACTGTGATTTGGATGGGGGTTACTTATTGCTCCAATTCAATCTAGCTTTGACTAATCTGAGTTGGAAGGTTTATCTCTGAGAAGTGTCTTCAAACAACTGCACCCTAAGGGTTACAGCCACAGTCAGAACCAGCAGATNACATGATATACTACTTTGGGGTCCTCAGGTGTTCAGGTGCCCCTGGAATGGCTTGTCTGTGTAGACGTGAGTTAGCTGCCACTGCTGGTGTCTGTGGAGGNTGGACTGAGGGACCCAGAAGAGGTACTTAGCAGTGAGGACGTTGGGTATTGTGACCTCTCTGCTTTACTTCTGCACAGATAGAGAATGTCTCCTAGAGCAGTATTCCTCTGAGAGTTGCTAACTGAAAGAGAACGGGACAGAAATCTCACTATTTCCCTCAGAGCCCTGGACATAGAGACCAGATGAAGTCCAGGAATGGAAACCCCATCCCCAGGTGCATAAAGCAGTTGGGTCAGATTCCGGCTTTCTCGAGACTGCACGACCCGATGGCAAGCAGCAGATGGGGTTGTATTCTGCAGTGAAGCTTTCTCCCACTCTTCTTGGGCCAACCCACAGGCCAGTGTGTGTAAACAGGAAGATGAGCCCTTGTCTTACTAAGCAACACTGCTGAGTAGGAAAGGAATTTTAATGGCTTCTGTCACCTTCGGTCCAAACCAGATGGACTTTTCCTCCCAGCCCTTCTNTTAGGAGAGAAAGCAGTATTAATCCTTAATAGTGTTCTTACTTAGTCTGTTTGGAAGAAAGATCTATTCTTCCATAACACTCCGGAACTCGAGGAGCCTGACCCACAGAGGGATTAAGTGGTCAAAATCAAATGAGTGTTTCCATAGGATGTGAGCAATCCTTGGTGATAAACACTGAGCGGAGAGGATGCCCCAGCAGACAGAAGTTGTCAACAAACAAGGTGAGCGGCTCCAAACACAACCCGCTGATTCTGGGGACACGTCAGAGAGATGAATGCAACAAGCCCTTCTTCTGGTCTGATGGGGGCTCTCCCTTACTGTGGGGGCAGCTCCTCAATGTACAGAGTCCCAAGTGGTCAAAGACAGAGGGAGTAGCATTCCCTCAAACCACAGGGCTGGGCTTTCTCCTCAAAAGTCTCTGGGTGGATTTTCAATAACATCCTGCACAGATGCATCTGGGTGGATTTGCAACACCACCCTGCACTGGCACATGATCCTTGCCACAAGGCAGAAGAGAAGACCCTATTGCACTCAATGGCTTGGACTTGACCACTTGATGGGTGCTCAAGGGCAGCCCCCAAGTTGTCCTGAGTTCTCTCCAAGGTCAACCCCTGGATCTTCCTCAATATTTGGGGCCTTTCATAGACACTTTGGATCTCCCTGGTGCGGGCGGCGTCCCTGCCCATAAGGACCGCACAAACTCTGCTCTGATTGGTTACTTTGTTTTATTTGCAGACTGAAGTCACTACATAAATCCACCTCACAGTCCAACACAGGGATACTTGGCGTAAGAGAGACGACAATACAAAAATACAGCTCTCCATAGTAAGGGGAGCCAGGCTCAGCTTGTTCCAGTCCAAGCCAGTAAGAATCCAGAATTTCAGGTCAAAACAGGGGGAAATACTGTGGAATGAAGAGGTGTAGAACACTCAGCTGTCACCATTGCCCCACAAGGTCCTAGGCTGGGGTAGGTGACATGCAGCCATCTCTGGCAACTCTCCTACAAGAACTATTTATACNAGAGTGGAGCTTGAGCCCAAACCTGTGGTCAAGAGACACGATGATGTGTATGTTTTGTTAGGTTGGTTGTACCTAGGGACTCTGGAAAACTGTTACTCTCCTCTCACAGGCTGCTGGATGCTCTATAGTGTGTGGGCTGAAGGGTAGGAGTTACTGGCAGCGGTCACATGACCCTGGTATCAGTCTTGGCACACAGTTGCCATGGACACCCTGCCATTTTTATCTTCCCCCTCTCTCTCTTCCCTCAAGCTCTCGGGTCTGGCACTCTGGTCAGATGGAAAGAAAAAGCTAATTAAGAAAAGCNCACGTTGGGAACTTGGCTAGGAACACAGCTTCAGGCCCAAGTCCTCTTACTCGAGCTTTAGGATGACATTCTGAAGGCCCCTGGCATCTCCCCAGGGAGCCCTGGGATTTATTTTCCATCAGCCCTTGGGGTTGGTGAATTTGTTCAATTAGCCCTGTAAAAGTGAGATGTGTCTGGCCCCGGGGCTTCTCTGTTGTTATTCCTGCCCTACCCACACCAGTACCCCAGCCACCAGCCCCATTCTTCACCTTAACCAGTCTTCCATTCTAGACTTGTTACAGAGGTGAATTCAAGCATTAATAGTGACAATACAGCTTCTTGTGTCACACACGACCACAGCACATTTGGACTGGTATCATGTGTGACGACAGTGGCACTAGAAGGCTTGGCAGGTGAACACCCAGGTTCCTACTCTCCTCCTCCACGCTCCAGCCCCCCTGCTCTTTGCAAACCTCCTGGGAGTGACCATTCTAACTCTCTCCCACCTGTAGCCCAGGTGACAGCAGAGAACATGAGAAAAGATAGGGCTACCATGGGCCAGGGGGCCCTAGCTGTGGCCCAAGACCACATTTCCTTCTTGAGGAAAGAGGCACCTGTACATGGCAATGTGCAAGACAGCCACCACGCAAGCTCCAGACCACAAGGCCTGTTGGTGAAAGCTCAGGCCTAACCTAGCCTCACATACGGACCACTTAAGCTAGGCCAACCCAACTGTGGGGGACCCTCCCCCTCCCAGTGAGTTAGGAGTCTGAAAGGCTGAGTGGAGCTTGGTTAACAATTCAGGCTCTTCGCCCTGGGCCCCACTTTTCCCAGAAGCCTCAGGGGCACCCAGAGGATAGGCCTCCCTGGCCCTACTTGTCCTGGAGCAGGTAAGGAAGGCTAGGCAGGCTCCTCGGAGGCGGGCTAGGTCCCTGTGAGTGGTCTCACTGACGAAGCAGTACAGCACCGGGTCAGCTACGCAGTTGAAGCTGGTGAGGAGGAGCGAGAAGTGGTAGATGTTGAAGACGCTCCTGGCAAACTCACAGCTGGCCTCCCAGAGGCTGCGGACCAGCAGCAGCACGTGGTAGGGCAGGAAGCAAGCCAGGAAGATGACCACGGTGCTGAGCACCAGCCGCTGAATCTGGTCCTTGCGGCTCTTCTGTGTGCCGTGGCTGCGGCGCACAGCCCGAAGGATGCCCTGGTAGGAGGCCAGCAGCAGACAAATGGGGAAGAGAAAGCCCACCAGGAAGCGGTAGTAGTTGATGCCACGCTGCCAGGACTGGATGGGGTAATGCTCAAAGCAGACTCGGTGCTGGTCCTCGTCCTCGATAACTTCCTTGTGCTTGAGGAAGTAGATGCTGGTCAGCAGCTCCTTGGCCCAAATGAGTACGCTGACACCCACCGCCGCCTTCAGGGTTCGGAACTGGTGGAAGCGGAAGGGGTGGGCCACAGCCAGGTAGCGGTCGATGGAGATGCAGCAGAGAAAGCCCACGCTGATGTAGATGTTCTCATAGAGGAGGATGCCACATACCTGGCAGGACAGGTCACCATGGGACCAGTTGTCGTGCTGGAGTACGTACTGCAGCCAGAAGGGGAGTGAACAGATGTAGAACAGATCTGCAATGGTCAGGTTGCACAGGTACACTCCCAGCTCATTCCGGGCCTTGATCTGCAGGTAGCCGAAGTAGAGGGACAGGCAGTTGGCCGGGAAGCCCACCACCAGCACNGTCACATAGACCACCGGGGCCAGTGTCTGGTGGATGGTGTGGTCGATGGGACAGGTTAGTGAGGAATTGTCTGTAGTGATGTTCCCCATCTTTGGACCAGAAGGNACCTCACCCTTCATGGGCTTGGAGATGGAGTCAATCTCTCTATTGGCATCTTGTGGATAGAAGGTGACTCACATGTATCAAGATCTGTTCATCATTGGTGGTAGGCGAACCCCTACAAGTCAAGGCAAAAAAGGCTTTAAATAGTCACAGCTAACATCTATGTAACACTGACTGTATGCCAGGCACCGTTCTATGTANTGTATTCATTTAGAAGCTGTACCAGCCAAGCAGCTCCAGTGCAACTGAAGGAGACATACCAAAGCACTGAGGTGTGGCTAGGGCTCCCCATCTCTGGCTTCCCTTATTTATCCCTTATCCCTTATTTATTTTTCTGGTCCCTTGGTGCAAGCAAGGGAGGTAAAGGGGAGATCCTAGGAACATAACTAAGCCTGGCTCTCCAAGGGAGACTGAGGGCAAGAATATTTCCAACCTGTCCACAGTGTGAGGGCTCCAACATCCTACAGAGCAGTAAAGTCTGCTAATGTTATAGGACTATAGTAAGTAGGCCCAACACTGAGGCCACAGCCGCTCCAGGGACCTCTCCAGANGGCATCCGAAGAGACATGCCCTGATCCTTCAGTGTTTTGGCAAGCAACAAAGGACAGTTTCTCATCCCAGGGCCCCGTCCACGTTCCTGCTACTCTCATCTCCCTGATGGATCTTGGGCAAGGTTCTGCACTAGGGATCAAAAGAAGCAAAGGTCAAGCCAGGTGCAGCCACTTGCCGAAGTTTGTGAGTCTTTCTGAGCCTCAGTTTCTTCATCTGGAATTTGGGGATTAAAAACACCTTCCCTGTTTGGTCAGACCACATCAGATGGCAGATGGGTGGTTGCAGTGTTTATCAGNAACNAAANGGTCAAAGATGCTTCACTTCTTCACCACATTAGTGAGATGACTGCATTGAGAATTTTTGTCTTGTTTTTGAGACAGGGTCTCACTATGTAGCCCAGGCTGTCCTGGAACTCACTCTGTAGACCAGGCTAGCCTCAGGCTCACAGAGATCCACCTGCCTCTGCCTGCCAAGTGCTGTGCATTGAGNATTTAACAAACGGAAGTNCAGGCCACAGNAATGTCTAAGGGTAGACTGCAATGTTTTGTTGCCAGTGTACTTGATAAATTAACACATCAGAACAGTCAAGGCTTGAAAACGTCTATCGATTTAACCCTTCTGCTCAGCTGGAAAATCTCACTGGGGTTACATCAGCATTTTTCTTTTCTTCCTCTTTTTATCATTTGTTTGTGTGTTTTTGGAACAGCTTTGTCTACACACGCATGTAGTCTCCTCGGTGCTGGGGTGATAGTGTGTGTGCCATCTGCCCTGCTCAATTGGCATTTTCAAGCCTCTTTTGCATTTTATTCCTTGAAGAAGTCGTTTTAGGTACAGTATTTGTTGTCTCTTGATGAAACTTACTGCCATAGATTTCCTGCATGTTTATGNTGAGGTCATCTGGAAGGTGACAGGATGCTGTGATCTTTCAGATATTTTTTTCCCCGCTCTACCCCTAGCCAAGAACTCTTTCCTTCCCCTTGAGAACCTACAGTCTACCTGATTGAAGATTCTAAATGAAGCTGCTTTGTAATGCCTGCAGNTCAATATTGGCTTTGTGCTCTCTTCAGAAAGCTGAGGGCTAGCTGAGATCCTGAGGGAAGCCTCTTAGAGACCATGACCAAGTCTCAGCAGACCGCAAGATTCCAAGTTCCTGTAGCTCTCTCCAGAGCCAAGCCTCCCCTCCACGCCCCAGCTCTCCTCTCCACACCCCAGCTCTCCTCTCCACCACTACATCCTATCTTGCCTTGGCTCCTGCCTGGCTTAGGACCACCAGAGCAAAGATGGGTAGGGGAGCTAGGGAAATCTACCGAGAAGGGGCTCAGAGAAATCTGGACACCGCAGCTCCAGTCCCAGGGTCCCCGAGGACTAACACGGGGAGTTTCTCTGACATCACACCCAGTCTTGTAGATAACTACACACAGTCACCTGCTCTGACCTGTGGTTTCTGTAACCTTGCTCTCAGTTACCCAAGGTTAACTGTGGTAGAGAGAAAAAGATGGGTACTTGAGAAGCTGAAGCAGGAGGTTTTGATGCCACCTTGAGTCACCTGGTCACTTTAACAGTAATAAACAAACACCACTACCACATATATTATATAGACACATATGAATGTGGCGGTGGTAGCACATATTCACATATCTGTAATCTCAGCAATTATGAGGCAGAGGCAAGAGGATCGCTGTGAGTTCAAGACTAGCCTGGGCTAATTGCTTAGTAAAATTCTGTCTAAAAACAAAACGATATTTTGAAAGAAAGAAACCATATTCACATAAATTCATTACAGTATACTATGTAATTATTCTTTTTATTACTAGGTATTGCTCACATCTTCCTATGTCTAATATACAAATTAAACTGATCATGGGTACAGGTGTGTACAGGTTTGATAACTCGTGGTGTAAATAGAGGTCAGCACTACACACCTGTGGTTTTAGGCATCTGCTGGAGGTGTTGGATGTGTGCCCTCGGGATAAGGTAGACCACTGTATATTCAGTTTTCCTGGATAAAGGGACCAGACTTCTCATGTGTTTTTAAATGAGCAGGAGATGGTCCAGTCCAAAGTCACCCTTTCTCACATCTGGATTCCAGCTCACCCTAACTGATATAAAACCCAGTCCCCTCCTCCACCCAAGCTCTCCGCACCCCTCACCCTAACCAACTTCTTTCCTCAGAAGCATCTCCAGCCCCTCTCCACTCTCTACCCTAGCTCTCCTCTCCACTTCATCTCGGCGTCTCCCCAACCCATCCCAGCCCTCCCACTCAGGCCCCATGCCAAGCCAATCACAGTCATCCTCCGGAGAAGCAGCCGAACCACCTCCTCGCTTTACACACTTGCAAGCAGCTTCTCTCACACCTAGACTGAAAACCAAGCACCCTTGCGGCCCCACCAGACCCCCTGGTACTAGCTCCCCTAACGTTGCCTGCCACCCCATCTGGTGGCCACACAACCAGCCCCCTGTGCCTCTGTCCCTGTTCCTGCGTCTTACCTAGCCACTTCTTCCTAAAGCTCTCCTCACTGTGGCACCTGCCCCACGACAGGATCTGCTCCTGCTCTGCTAGAGATCTGCTTGACTGTCACTTCCTGGAAAGGCTTGTCCTGGCACCTACCTCAAACACACACACACACACACACACACATTCATGCACACACACATGCACACAGCTCATCATCCTGATGGACTGCTTCACAAGCTTCCCAGATTTATGTCTTCTTTATTTAACTTGTGTGACTGTTGACAGACAGTCTCCCCAGGGATGCAAATTCCAGCATA
>LZPO01017343.1:217762-229012 GCA_001675575.1 Neotoma lepida | reverse complement strand
TATGAGCCTGTGCATTGAGAGCAGCATGTCTCAACCTGTGGTTCATGACCCCTTTGAGGATCACATGTCAGATATCCTGCATATCAGATATTTACATTATGATTCATAACAGTAGCAAAATTACAGTTATAAAGTAGCAACGAAAATAATTTTATGGTCGGGGTCACCACAACATGAGGAGCTGTATTTAAGGGTTGTAGCATTAGGAAGGTTGAGAACCACTGCTCTAGAGGGCTGGCCTTGGGACTCCAGGGAGAAGCTTTCAGGTGGGGGTTTGCTCAGGTTGAGCGCCTTGAGAAGGAAAAGGGCAGGGAACGTTCACAGGCCTGATGCTGTGAAAACTGGGCAGCTTCCCTGAGTCTCAGTTTCTTCTCTAAAATGGCCTTAATATAAAGATCAAGCTGCAAATCAAATATAAGGGAACCCTCACTTCTGATTGGCATAGAAGCCCGGAGACCAGCTGAGTGTGCTGGTGCAGGCCTGTGATCGCAGCTATTCTAGGGGGCAAGGTGGGAGGGGTCCCAGGTTGAGGCCCCTCTAGCAATTTCAAAGCCAGCCTAAGTAACTTAGTGGGATTCTGTCTCATAACAACAGCAAGAGTTGGGGATGATGTAGCTCAGTAGTGCTTGACTAGTATGCATGAAGTTCCGGGTTCTACTCCCAGTCCAAGAAGAAAGGAAGGAACTGAACTTACAAGGGGTGTGAAGAGAGCAGGTGAGGCAGAGACGGCACAAAAGGGGCTTTGCTGGCTGCAGGTTTGTGAGCCAGGGTGGGCTGCTCAGCCGACATAAGCAGCACCCACCTTGGTTCTATTTCTTTTTATTTTATGTGCGTTGGTGTTTTGCCTGTGTGTATGTCTGTGTGAGGGTCTCGTGGAACTGAAATCACACACAGTTGTGAGCTGCCATGTGGGTGCTGGGAATTGAACCTGGGTCCTCCAGAAGAGAGGTCAGTACTCTTAACCACTAAGCCATCTCTCCAGCCACCCCCCAACCCACCCCCGCCTTGATTCTTATGGGGCATGCACCAAACCTGGACTTCTCCACTGGTGCTCTGTGACCTTAAGCAGCCTGTGAGTCTCCCTTTTCTTGTTTGTAAAATGGCATCACTAACAATACCTTACAGGGTTGCAGCAAATGCGTTAATGAGTCTAAAACTCTTAGAACTATGTCTGGCTCTAGCAAGTGCTCCAGGAAGGTTAAGCCATCCCTCCTCAGCCCAGCACCACCGAATGTGCCTGTGCTCTGTTCTGGCTCGAGCGTGCAAGGCTTCTTTGTGGCAAGGAGCTGGGTAGATGGTGAGCANTTNTTTGTTTTGTTTTCTTTCTAGAAGAGTTGCATCCTCTTGGATTTTGTCATTTTGGTGTATGTGAAGGAAGGAGATGACAAAGAGCCCTTAGAGAGAGCCACTGGGACTTGGCATGGTGGTACACACCTATAATCCCAGCACACGGGAGGAAGAAGGACTTGGCATGGTGGTACACACATGTAATCACAACACTCAAAGTTTGAGGCAAGAGAATCAAAAGTTGAAAGTCAGGTTGCACAATGAAGTCCTGTCTCAATAAACAAACAAACAAACAAACAAAAAACAGGCTGGGGGGCTACAGCTCACTAGTAGATTACTGACCCAGTTTGCAGAAGACCCTGGGTTCAATGCAAAGTACCACAAGAAAACCGACCAACCAATANTCAATCAATCAAACAATAAAAACACCTACTGGAAGCCCTCCCTCGGGTCTTCGAGGACCATGGTTTATGTGCCTATTANNGGGTGTAGGTACTATGGGAAAGAGAAGATGGAAGAGGACTAACAACAAAGGTATCCTAGACCAGGGCCTGACCAGAGAAATCCCAGTGACAACTCTCCCCCTGAATTCAGTCAGCTTTANTTTTTGCTTGGTCTGAGTCCAGGGTGTGGGANCAGCAATGGTACCAGAGAGGTGGTATCACTCCAAGGTCAGAAAGGGGTGCTCTAGAGTCCAGCTCTGCTACCTGCAGAGTTCTAAAACTCCTAGTGCACCACATGTACGCTGAAGATGTACNATGGTGCCATCTTCACAGGGTCCGTGCTGTGACCATCCAATGTCAGCTACTGTGAACACAACCTTACCAAGAGGTTCCAGGGACAGTCCCCCAAAGATGTCTATGTCCTAGTCTCTGGAGCCTGTGAATATGTCATCTTACATGGCAAAAAGGACATGGTAAGTGTGATTAAACTTGAGACCTTGAGTTAGGGAGGTTATCTGGATTATCTAGGGAGGTTATCTGGATTATCTAGGGAGGTTATCTGGATTATTTTAGGAGAGCTCATGGAACAGCAGGAGTGAAAGAGGGACATAGGAGACCTGTCAGCCATCATCCATTTTGAAGGAGGGAAGGGGAATGAGTCGAAAAATGCCCGCAGCTTGGAGATGANAAAGGCTACCGAACGGAGGTCCTCTAGGAAGAGCCTTCACAAAGGACCCCACCCAGGGAGCTCTTGGATCTGACCTTCGAAATTCTGAGATTACAGATCTGTGCTGTTCTGAGACACTGTGTTTGTGGTCATTTGTCATACCAGTGACAGGAAGTGAGTACAGCCACAGTGTCCCCACACAGCAGTCTCCTTGAAGGATGGACCAACTGAAGGAGACTGCACAGCATTGACTGAGNACTTGGTGGCTTTTACACTGTCCATCATCTCCTCTGTATAGCTCCGCAACCAAGGCCATGGAACCAAATGTCTGTGCTTGGGCACTGCCCAGGGGTGGAACCTTCCAGGATAGAGCTCAGTTTCTAGATAAACTGAGCTCTCATTAGGTTTTTCTGTAGAGCTCCGGANGGATGAAGTGTNGGTTTGGATGAGGAGCAGAAGGAGGGCAGAGAGAAAGACACAAGGACATCATTGGAACGGGACCAAGAGATCAGTTATTCATTCACCTGTATCTTCCACACCCCAGGGAGGGGCACCTGGATAGTGATGGGGACAAGGAAATATTTTTCATGATAAATNGAGTAGCAAGCAATACACCACAAGAAAGCACGGCGGAGTTGCAGTGGGAGAGGTAGGGCCTCTTAATGGGTGCATGTCGGGTGGCTTCCTGGAAGAAGCATCCCTCCAGCCACTGTAAACAGGATGAAGTGTAGTCTACCACTCTCAGCCCTGTGATGTGCAGGTGCCGCCTGGAANCTTGTAGTGATTTTTCTTGTTATTTCTCTACTCAGTTCTCTTTTCATGTGTCCAATTATACTGAGGAGGAAGTCTCTGCTGGGCACAGATAAGTAAACCTTGATGCTGCTAGAGTTCTGCTACAATGTAAGGGCCAGCCTCAGGCTCTCTGCACGCAGCAGGTGCAAGGCTTAGGCACTCTGCTCGTTTGCCCTTATTTTCATTTTTTGTTAGTTGACTGGCAGGAATGAGCTCCCTTCACCTTGGGACAGAGCTCAGCTCAGTAGTGGGTTGGTCCATGCGAACGAATGAATTTGAAAATGAAGGAATGAAGGGAAGAGTAAATTGAAACTCAACAAATAACCCTGTGCCCCTCCCTTCTCCATCCTCTTCCAGGGCCCACCCTGCATTCCTCTCCATTTGCGTACCACTGGTGGTCCCTGGTCTCCTGCCCTATACATTACAAGTAGGAGGGTAAGGACCCGTCCCAGTAGCCTAGGCATGGCTGGACTTCTGAGACCTGCTCCCTCAGGAAGCCTAGGCCAGGGGACCTCTCTGATCTGCTGACCCTCACAGAGGGTGGCAGGTCTCATCAAAGTGGATCGGAGAATGANTGCTATCTCCCAGCCCTTCTCCTCTCCATCTCCGCCCCTAGGCCTTTATTCATGAGCTTGGAATTTGAATTTTCCGCTGCTGCCAGAGGGGTCCGGGAGCGGCATTGCTGAAGGTCAGCCGTTTTTCCCTAGTGCCCGCAGCCGTGCTTTTCCTCGCTCGTGTTATCTCCCTGCTGCACCCACCCCTGAGCCGTGGAGCCACTCACCTCTCTGTGGTGGGCGCGGATGGCACGCAGCTCGCAGGGCGGGGGCGTGGGGCGGGTCGGATGGAGGCTTGGCACCCATCCGCACAGACCCGACCCCAGAGAGAGCAGGCCCCAGGCTGACACAGGGAGGCGCTGGCCAGCTCTCCCCGCACCGTCCTGCAGTGGCCTGGGGAGAGTGCAGTCTCCACAGCCGCTGGAGATGGAGGGACCCAAATCCTTTCCCCGGTCCTTTTGAGGTACTTGGGGGCGGGGGAGGGGGGGATGAAGAACAGGTGGCTGATTTCGCCTGGCTAGGCAGACTGACTAGGATGAGGTGGACTTACTGGGATGGGTCACCAGGCTGAGCCCAATCATCTTCCTCTCTCTCTCTCCTTCCCCAGGCACTAGGTGACGACAGTGGAGATCCTGTCCCCTAGCTCTGGTTGACTTCTGGCTGCTGCCAGGCAGAGCCTCAGTGCCAAGCTGGCTTTCTGCTGTGCTCTCTGGAGAAGGGAAAGGGTGTGGATGAGGATGGGCCCTGGGTCAGCCCGACGCAGGTCCTCCAACCCGAGCTCCCCAAGACTGAGTCTCGGGGCAGCTGAGTTTGGAATGACTCGCCATGTCCACTGTGTCACCTGGATCACCAGATACTGAGTCGGTTTCCCCTGTCACTCCCGTGCTTCCAGGCCAATCTTAGGGCTGGAAGGACAAGGAAGCCTCTACATAAGAGCTGCTGCGGGACCATCTACCCGTCTCAACTTCCGGTTAGGACTGCCAGCCTCACTTCCCTTCCGCTCTGTTGTTTTTGGCCATTTCTTGTCGATCTTATGTCCCTCCCTTCCCTAGCCCACTCTCTAGTTGGTGAGGAGTTGGCCCATTTTGGCTCCTGAGAGCCGAACAGTGAATTGTGCAAACAATTTTAAAGAAATTGTTAAAGGAGGCCATGACCAGGAAAGGAGGAAGGGGAAACTGCAGTCCGGATGTCGGGATGTAAAATAAATGAGTAAATTTAATTAATAAAAAACAATGTGGCCATTACCTAAGATGAACTTATGTCAAGCTACGGTCAAACGATATAATAGAAACGAAGATCATAAAAACTCAAAATTCACCCACTTCTGCATTATTTTACTAGTTCTGTACCTTCAAGGTTTACATGTATTTTATCTGTATAGTAGGTTTTATAGTGTGTATGTGTGTGTGTGTGTGTGTGTGTGTGTGTGTGTGTGTGTAGGACACTGAGCACCTTTCTTCCTGACCCATGTTCTATTACACCACACAAGCAGCTTGTTATCAGCCAAGAATTTACACCACAGAAATGGGCATGCTGCATTCATGGCTGCATTTGTAGTTGGCTTTTTGGTTTGGTTTAGAGGTAAGGTTTCACTAAGTAGTTCAGGGTGGCCTGGAACTCAAGATCCTCTCTCATCTCAGCCCCTTGAAGGCTGGGATTAACCAGCATGATCTGTGCCACCACGCCAATTCAACATTTGTTTTCCAGTCTCTGACTTAAGAAAACGATGGAGACAATATACTATAAAAGCATGTCTTGGGTGAACACTGTGGTCCTACCTTCATTTTAAGGAAACCTCGCCATCTCGGCGAGCATTACCTCCTGAATAGCACCACCAGGGAGGACTCTGCATGCAGCATTCAGAAAGCACTACCTGATTTAGCGGGTCACTCATACGGTCAATGAAATCTGACGTGTCTTTGATTTGCTACCCGTTTGCTGACAAAGGGTCAACCCACATTCACTTTGGAACTACAACCACCTGCCAGACATGTGCAGGCTGACATCAATACATAAGCATGGTAACTATGAGAACATTCTAGGACAATCAGTTGGCTGCATGGACTTTGATAAGATTTTATTATCTGTAAATATTACACATCCTTTACATCAGTAAGATTTAGATGTATGCATTCATCTCTCTCAGACCTAGGTATTTGCCAGGATGATCCCCAATGTTTGTTCTGCTCCAAATGTTCTCTTGAGAGCCCCTTGTCCCAAATCTTAGACCTCACCTCATGCTGTGAACATGAAGACTCATCTGTCACTCGGGTACTTTCCAGACACCTAAAGATTAAATCAGTGTAGAAGGTGGGGCATGGGACCTAGGAGGGGTTAGTATTGGGACATGCTCCTTAAACTACTGGACCCATGGTGTTGCTATAGGACCATCATCACTTGGGATTGGATGCAGACTCAAGGTTTGAGTTGAAGCCATCTGAAGGAAGGGACATGGGGGAAGGGAAGGGGGTGTTGAACATCTGACCATGAATCATCCTGTTTAGTGAAAAGGGGAGACGAATGGCCAGCTTTGGTGTTTGGGGCAGATGTGAGTTAAGATTCTAAGCACCTTAGGGACATCTCAGTCATGTGTGTGCAGATCTAGAGTTCCTAAGGAGATGGGGACTGAGGATGTCAGTTCTGCGCCTCCTGGGAATGGCCTGTAATTAGAATTGTGGATGTGTAGGAGCTTGTCAGAGCGTGAGGGGTGATGAGATGCCTAAGTGTGCCTCAGGTGCAGGACTCAGTCTGCAGAGTACAGGGTGTGGCTACTGCGGAGACCCAGAGCGGGGAGTGTTTCAAAGGGAAGGTCACCTGGGGTGAATGCACTAGAGTGACCAGACTACCCTCGGGGTTAGTGCCACGGTGACCTTAACAGCAGCCTTTAGACGGAGCTGGAGTGGGCTGAAGAGACAAAGTGAGGCAGAGATGCCAGAACTAGGGGCCCAGTGCTGGAGGATGAGGCTTGGGATGAAAGAACTAGCCAAGGGCAGGGCAAGGGTCTAGCATGGTCTCTAAATACAGTTGAGGGGAGGGTCAAGAGCAAACCCAGGCTTCTGTGATGGCACAACAGATGCTGTCCACTTAAGAGCTCGGGGAGATGAGCTGAGGCAGGAAGGTGGGCTTCATGCCTGAAGCTTGTAGATGGCCTATATGTTCGTGAGCACAGGGGAGGTGTGTAGAGGGAAGAGAAGTGGTTGAGGGAACCCAGAGCAACCCACAGGCTCTCTATGGATGTGTGAGTGTGGGAAGTCTGTCCCCAGAAGGGACACAGTCGTGAGATAAAGACTGCCAACAACAAGGCATGACTGGCCAGGTGTCAAATCCTACAAAGGCCACACAGAGTGAAGCCTGCCAAGTGACTACTCCACGGATAGCAGTTCCCACCAAGCAGCCAGATCCAACAGATTGCAGAGCCTCAGGAAGGAAGGGCAGTGCCAGGAGGCAAGAGTGGCTTACACAGGAAGTCTGGTGAGGGAGGACCAAGTCAGGTGGACCAGGAAACAGGACAAGGTTCGGTCACCTGGGGAGATTTCTAGACTTTGTCTCACCCCATCCATCTTACCTGATTTAAACATGAGGCCCTAAGATCCAAACCCAAGACCTAGCACTTGGGAGTTGTGTAGCTTTGGGAAAATCAAAAGGGGATCCTGTCCTGACTGCAGAGTCCTATGCCCAACTGGGACTCACCTGGCACTGACTGACTGTGACAAAGAGGACAGTTCTGTTCTTTACATTCATCTTAGCAGCTGTGCAGCTTCATATACCCGATGACTCAGCCAACTATGGACTCCCACAGCTGAGGAGGAGCCTGGGGCGTGGGAGCTGGAAGCTCTACTGTGTGGTGGCCCACTGCATGCAGCCATGGTGTTCACTGAAGAAAACCAGGACTCACCCAGGTTCCATTCCATTTTATTACGGCCCTGCCCTTGTCTTCCAAAACGAATGGCTATTTAACACACATGAAACCCAAACACCCTTACCATGGATCTTGTTAACATCCAGAGGTCTCCCCTGTTTCTTTCTCAGCATGTTACATCAAAACAGAAAACCAATCATTTAGTCCATCCCAGGAAAAGCACCATTACAATAGGAAATGAAACATGACAGGAATTGGACCAAATACACAAACAGCAGGTCAGACCCTGAAGAATGACTTCCAACATAATAGGAACATAAATAGACCCCCAAAAGTATACATATATATGTGTATATATATATTCATGTGTGTCCATATATATTAAAGAAATTTGGTTTCTACCCCCAAAGTTATTCAGAAATAGTAACATTCCATCTGAGCTAAGGAAGGCTGTGTGCAATGGCCACACTACAAAGCAAGTGTGGCTTTGGTCTTCCTTCTGTGTACTAATTACACCCTCTGGACAGTCCCTCTCTGGGACACACATAGGACACCTCTTTGCTTCACAGCCTAGGCCTAGCAGATCCAGTGTTTGTAGGAAAGTGAGCCTGGGAAGTCCCAAAAGGCTGGTCCCTGGGTAGCCTCAAAACCCACTAAGCAGAGCCCAGACCCTGTGGCTGACTCTGAAGCTTGGTCCTGCTGTCAAGGGAAGTGCTTGGAGCCCAGGAATGGGATGGCGATAGACCTGGGTTTAATAGCCAGGCCTGCTCTGGGCTTTTCCCAATGCCCTGCAGATCTTTACAGTTTGCCCAGACTAAGCTTTTTCCAGGATCAATGGCTTTTAGGCAGGAGTGGAGTTTCCAGACTGACCCACTGTTGGGCCTCAGCTCTGTGAGCCTGGTACACACGCATGGACCCACATGCGCGTACGCTCTTTAACTGAGGTTGACAGGTTGCAAATGAGTATTCCTACTCAAGTAGTGTCTGTTTCTGCGTAAACTGGTTTTGCCACTGAATTCTAAGCAGTCCCCGTGCTAAACAGATTTGTCCATAAGACAGCAGCTGCTGGAAGCTGGAGATATAGAAGATAAGTTACAGACCCTGGAGAGTAAACCTCTTAGGGCTTGGCACAGTGTTTCCATCAACCAATAGGATGACTGTGTGGGAACCCCATTCCCCATCCCATACCCTTTCCTGGCACCATGGGCACACAGGAGAAAAGGCTATTGTATCAGAAGGCGCACAAGTAGTTTAGAGTTTGCAAGCTACAGATCCAATGACAAGAGTCACACACAACCATACTCATACCACACAGTCTGCGGGTCCCCACCCGGCTCTGGGGACGCTGGTGTGCTCTTTGAGGTGCTCCCTTGACTGAAGTCATCAGGACCCCGGCTGACGTGGGGAGCCAAGTCAGGAGATCTACCAGGGTTTTTGGTCAGGAGGCCCTCGCTGTAGCTATGACCTGGACCCCCATCTCCTTCCAGGGTGTTGAGCCCTGATCGCACAGGAGCGACGGTGGCTACCTCCCCTGAGTGTGGTGGCACTTTGGGTTTTGTCCTGACAGCAGGAGCCACATTGGGAGAAAAGTGCTGCACTGGGGGGTTGTTACCACTGCTACATCCAGTGGCAAGGGCTGGGGCTGTGGCAGACTGCTGCAGGGGGGCCAGCTTCTCCTCCTTTGAGGGGGCCAGAGAGAAGCGCCTTGTGTCCAATGGCCGGCCACGAGTACCTGGGCCTGGAGAGGAGCTGTCAGCTTTTCCTACCAGTGGAGTCCGCTCCCGGGCTAGACTGTGAGAGCCCTGCAGGTTGTGGCTGCCTGTGTCTCTGGTTCCTGCAGCCTCAGGACACCCTGGCTTCTGAGGAGACTCTGGCCTGTAGGCTTCTGGCCCACTGGCCCGGAGGAGGTCAGCTGAGGCCAGGCTGAAGGTTCTACTCAGAGATGCACTTCGGCTGGTAGGCATATGGCAAGTTGGGGGCATGGTGGTTTGCCTGGGTCTACCCAGAGACAGGCTTTGGGGAGGCTGGACCTGTCTAGAGGGGACCCCAGCCAGGGCCTCGGCCTCAGATGGTCTCAAGTTGGGCTTTACATAATGCCCTGGCTTCAGCTGCTGCCCCTCAGAGGTATTGACTGACATCTTGATGGTGGGAGCCACAAAGCTGGTGGGCATCTTGGCTCCGTCTTTCCTAGCTGGTGGTCTTGGCTGGCCTCCCGTGGCTAGAGGATCATGGGCCTTTCGGAAGTAGTCACTAAGAAGGTCATCGCGGCAGCTGGGAGTGTCCTGGGGAGAGGAGAGAACAGAGGTGGAACATTGGGAGTCCGGAATGACAGTTTTGTCTCTGATGGGCTTCTTCTGGGCATGCCCAGGAAGCAGTCTGGAATGAGAGGCCAGGAGTACAGGGGTCATTGGGTAAAGAACCCCAGACACCACCCAAACAGCCCCCAACTGCCCCTCTATGCAGACATAGAGGGAAGTGACTTCCCACAAAGCCACCAATTTTAATGTTGGTAATGAGACCTGAACACAGCCACTGTTTCAGTCATCTCTCCCCCCTCCAGTGTAGAGCAGGAGCAAGAAAGCTTTTGGGGGTGAATCAGCCCTTCTTTCTCTATCCATCCCACAGGCTTGGGCACTCACGAGGACAGGAAAGGAACAAGACACACATCAGAACTGGCACTGCCACCCACATCTTCCTCCTGAGAAGGGAAGAGGGGTGGGATGGGAGGTGGAAGCCAGAGATGTAGAGGCCCAGAAGTGGAGAGAGCTCAGCCGAGGGATCCACAAAGCTGCTTCCCTAGGGCTCTGCTTCTCCTGTCCCGGAGAAGGTATCCTTCGCTACTACCCTGGAAACAAGCAGAGCTATCGGAGCAAAGGTCTGTGATGCTGCCAGGGTCGGTAGCTGTTAGTTAGCATTCCAGGGGCTGNCAGGGGCAGCAGTCAAGGTGAGAGGCCTTTTTCCCAAGGCTGACTGGAAGAGGGCTGCTAAGATGACTCAGGGGGTAAATATGCTTGCCACCAAGGTCAACAACCTGAGTTAGAGCCCCAGGACCCACTGACGGAAGAAGAACCCCAACTCCCACAGCTATCCTGATGTCCATGGGTGCCACTGTGCATGTGTCCAAACATACACACAACAGATAAATTCAATGGGAACTCAGACAGGATGTAAGGGTCAGGGGCCACCAGTTCCTACTGGAGTTAGACCCCGGCCTGCTGTGACCTGCACTGGTGCCAGGCTGAAGGACGGACCAGTAGCTTAGGAGCCATTGGTACCTGTTTAGCAACCCCAGAAAGGTGGCGCTTTCTGACATGGTATGCTGTGGGCATCTAGGAGGAGCTGTAACTGTTAATGTCCACAGATGTCATTTATCACCTGTGCCACCAGGCCAGCTGCTCTAGGCTTCATTTACCAAAAACAAACAAACAAAACCCAAAAAATCCATCTCACCTGTTGTGGAATATTCCTTTACACTGTGTGAAGATGTGTCACTGTGATTGGCTTAATAAAAAACTAAACAGCCAATAAATAGCTAGGCAGGAGGTATAGCAGGGACTTCTGGACAGAGCGAGCTCTGGGAAGAGGAAAGGGCGGGGTCGCCAGCCAGACCGAGTGGAAGCAGAATGAGCAGTACAGAGTAAAGGTAAC
>LZPO01017343.1:185669-200400 GCA_001675575.1 Neotoma lepida | reverse complement strand
GAAAAGGCACCAATCGGGTGCACGCTGCTTGGAACAAGCTGAGAGGTGTGCCAAGCCACTGGCCTGACACAGACACTCTCTAATGCAAAAGACATCACCAGTCATCTCCCAAGGACCAGTCTTCTACACTGTTTCGTTAGCACCTGCCCAACCTCGGCTGGCGAGTCTACCACATGGATTACAGAGGGTCAGCTTCAAGCAACTGCCACTTAGATCCCAAATTACAGTGTAGGCTTGCACGTAAACCATCCCGAAGTAGGTGGCAAGCAGATGCATAAGGCAAAGAGGAGGCAGGGGAGTTACATCAGAGAGAGCTAGGAAAGCACTGGGGGTTCAGTGACCACACCCCTCCATAAACATGCCACTTCCTGCCTTTTCTGTTTTGTTTTCAGTCAGGGTCTCTCTATGTAGCTCTGGCTCTCTTTGAATATGCTATGTAGACCAGGCTGGTTTCAAACTTATCAGAAATCCACCTGCCTCCGCCTCCCGAGCGCTGGGATTGAAGCCACGCACCACCATGGCTGGCTCTTCTTGCCTGAGATGCTGGTCATGGGGAGGGACGGGCATAGTATAGCATGATACACCTCAGATTATCCAATTGTGGGTTTCCAGCATCAGCGTTCTCCCCCACATTNACTACCTCTGACAAGTGCCNGGGCCTTGACACACATCCCTTCAAACATGTCCCAGTAGATGCAGTGTCTTTAGCTGGGCACCCCTCTCTCCTACATTCCTAGCACCTAGGTCACCGGCCACACCCAACCCTCCCTATCCAACCTGGCCTCCTTTCATCTCAGCAGCACAAAAGACTCCCTCCACTTGTTTTTTTGTGCCTCTCTAATCTCAGTGGGAGGGGACACAGCGCTGCCCATACATGTCACCCCATGATTCCAGGCTCCCAGGATCTACATAAGGCTTGGGGGTAGGTTAAGCAAGGCATAGAAAAAACTTACTTGCTCCAGTCAGGTGAGGGAGAAACTGTTTTCTCAGCTTTTAATCTGAACTCCTTCCCTGAGCTACAGCTGGTGCTGGCTGCCTAGTTCTACAAATGAACTCAAGTCTAGAAGTAGAGAGGCCTTCTGGTGGCAGACAACACTTCAGAAAAAGCCAGTGAGAGCGGAGGAAATAACTCAGTTGGTAAAATAACTACCATGGAAGCATGAGAGGACCTGAGTTCAATCCTCAGAAGCCACATAAAACACCAGGCATAGTGGAGTGCCCTTGTAATCCCAGTGGGGAAGAGACAGGAGGACCCAGGGGGTTCACTGGCCAGCCAGCCTAGCCTAATCAGGAAGGTATAGGCCAATGAGAGACCTTGTCTCAAATGACACTCCAGGCTGACCTCTGGCCTACACACACACACACACACACACACACACACACACACACGCATTATGTACCCCCTCCCCGTACATATGCGTGCACAGAGAGGGCACAGGAAACCTCACACATGTGCAAGCTAATCTCTACCTCTTTCAGAAACCTAGAATATTCCATAAAATGGTCTAGTTCCATCTCTAACCCTCCAAACCCTAATGGCTAGGGGCTGTTCTGTCTTGGAAGCAACAGGTGTACNGGGGGNGNAGAAGACAGGACATCAGTGGCCTGAGTGGGGATTGCACACTGTNGGGGGCTGGGGACTGTGGTCCAGAGGCCCCTTGTGGACAGGCCGCCCACCANGGCCCACTCACATGTACTGCTTCTGCTCCTCGTGGTACTGCTCCTTGTTCTCCATGTTCTGCTCCAGCAGCATCTGGTTCTGCTGGCTCAGCAGCTGGATCTGGCTCAGCAGGTGATGATTCTCCTCCTCTAAGTTCCCCTTGAGACGGGAGAGCAGCTGAAACACACACCAGCAGCGGCTCAGATCCTGTGACCCCTGATGATAGCCCTGCTGGAAACCCAGCCTCTCACGGGAAAGGAACACTTGCACAGGGNGCCCATCTTGGTACTGTCTGCACTAGTGAGGACCTAGGAAGGGTCAACAAGCCAGGAAGGTTGCATCTCCTATGCACACACCACGTGACCCAGCAGCCAGGTGGCAGCTGATGGCTGTCAAGAGCACAGACCAGCCGTTTTGGTGGAGGTGTGAAGACAAGATTACGTATGAAATATTTTTGATCTACTGGTTAAATAAAATGTTATTACAACTAATTTCACTAGGGNCAGGGATGTGGCTCAGAGGGCTGCCTGACATCACTGGAACTAAAAAATAAAGGAAAGTTTATTAATCTCATTGAAAAAAGAACAGTTTCAAAGGTGGCTACTACAAAGTGCTAAGTCGCACGTGTAGCTTCCACGTATTTCACTGGAAGCTCTGCTGTGAAAGAGCTTTTTCTGCCCAAAGCCAGAGACTAGAGACTGAGGGCCTTCCAAGCCATCTAGTGTCTTGTGCCCTTGTGCAGCACAAAAGCAGTCATGGGTAACCTAAGAGTGGCTGTGTCTCCAAAAACTTCACTCTCACACATACAGACAAAATTTTCATTTAACTTTGCCTAGCCACAAAATATCACTGTTTGTTTGATCTTTAGCTTCAACCATTAAAAATGTCAAGAGCTATTCTTAGTTCGTGGGCTGTGTGAATGCAGGCGGTAGGGAGGATCTGGCTTGTGGGCTGAAGTTCACAGACTTTTGTTTTAGAACGGTCCTGTGGTGTAGTGGGAAGGCCCAGAGGCGTGGGAGGCAGAGACTGGGCTCCTATCCATTATGTACCTCACTGAGGATGAAATAAGCTAACAGGTAAGCCACAGTGAAACTCCCAGCATGCCACAGGAGGGAAACATGCTCCTCCCTCCCTCCTCTATACCTGACAAAGCTAACTTCACCGTTAATCGAAGGATCAAAATCTACCTTTTTCTTATAAATTATTTTGCATAACCTATGTTTATGTGAGGAGGAGAGCTGGAAGGNCAAAGGAGGTTAGGCCATTTCCTTTGTAGGAACACTTCTTTGAGGTCCAAGGAAATGGCTCAGTGCATAAAAGCACTAGCCACGCAAGCAAGTGTGCACGAGTGTGGGCACACACATACACACACACGCATCTGTATACAAACATACAAACACACACAAAAGAATCCTAGTGCACCTCCTGCAATGGCAGTTCCCAGTGGATGTGGGTGCCCTGGGCAGTAACACCCATACCCAAGAGAGCACTGGGCCAGGGTTTCTCAATCCTCCATGGGCAGCTCAGATCTGGTTGGGTGACTGGATACTAATGTCTGGGGCTGAGGTTTCCTACCTGCCTACTTGTCTCCCAGGGGTGTCTCAGAAAGCAGGAGGGACCCACCCCCTCAGACTCTCTCTGTACAGGGGGTCTATCTGAGACTCTAAAGGAGGGCTTTGTTTCCCACAATGGCCATCTCTGACCCAGCTCTGTGCCACCAGCAGCTGATCACCCAGCCCCAGGTCCTGAGCCAGGCAGCCACACTCAATTCCAGGACATTTTGCTCNTGTAGCTGTCTACTGAAATGAAGAGGTACAGAAGATTGGTGCCACCATGTCCTGAAGGACTGACAGAAGCCACTGCTGAATTCAGGGAGCAAATGTCAGACAGAGTGGCCTCTGAGATATTCCNACCACAGGTGGCACTCTGGTCTCACCTTGGCTCCAAGGACACCTCCAGTCTCAAGAGAATCCANCCAGGAGGGGTGCTAGCCCCTCACAGACCTGCCTGAGGCCACNCCTCACCTCACAGTGGTTGTCCAGCTTGGTCAGTGAGATGTCCATGCTCTGGTGCTGCTCCTTAAGCTCGTCGAAGCGTGCCTGCCAGCGGTTCAGCTCCAGCTGGGAGCTGTTCAGAGATGTTTTCAGCTCCTTGGTGTGGGCATGAAGCTCTTCATACTCCCCTTTCAGCTGGTGGTGCAGGAAACTGACCCTAGTGGGAGNGGAGCCACAGGCAAAGGGGTTAAAAAGCATTCCAAAGATAGACAGGCCTGCAGCTGTGGGTTCTGTACCCGTTCTGACAGTAGCAGACTGTGCAAGTTGTCAACCTCCTGTGTGTGACGTAAGGATTCTGATAAAATTTGCTGCTTTCCAAACTGTGTTCTAAGGGCAGCCCTGATGCCATACTGGTCTGGGCTGGGGGTGAGGGGGACAATAGGCATGCAGGCTAAAATACTGACCTCAACAGAACATCATGGCCAGTGCCTTTCTACATTACAGTTTAGGCATTCTGGCCTAAGTGGAAACAAGAGCTGTGCTATTAAAAANTTTTTTTAGAGAATATTCTTTCTCTAAAACACTGTGCCCACAAGCTTCCAAAGGAGAGAAGAAACCAGCAGTCCCACTCAGCCACAATGCCTAAGATCCACATTAACCACCAGCATGTCATGATAACCCTACAGGTACAGTAGTGGTGCCTACTTGGCGGTAACTAACAACTCTCTAATTAGACTTAAGACCCACTCAACAGGAGGGAGATCACTCCTGGTACTGGAAATCTAGTTAACTAATCAGAGCTAGTGAAATCATGGCTATNGGAGGAGAATCTACAACCAATAATTTACTAAACCAGCATCATCCCTAATAACAATCTATAAACAGTTGNCCCTATACCCACAGGTATAGAGTATACCCACCCCTTATCCAGGAAACTTCTCTCTGCAACAGAAACTACTACCCACAACCAATCCATAAGCAGAGACGTGGAGCCCCGTCCCAACGGATACATCTACAAAACATTCCTACATCTAAGGCTCAGGGGACACTGCAGAAGAGCCAGAGGATCAGGNACTTTACTGTGAGACTGTCTCCTAGTCATATCAGAAGCTACACCCACAGTCTCACCAACATGACTGCCCAAACATGAGCTAAACAAGGACAACAATGAACATGACCAACAAACAGCACAGTGAAAAGCCCACGAGACCTCAACCCTACCCGAAGAACTANAGGTAACTGAGGAAAGCTGAGAGCAGGAGAGGTGGCCTTCCTCAGGAAAAGAGCACACCAGCTGGTTGTCCAGTGCCAAACCGACAGCCCTGAAAACAAAGTACAAGCCTGCGACTCTAAGCAGGCGAAGCTTACCGTTTTCTCTGCTAGGCACATGGCTGCCACTCTGCACTCGGGGACACTGGCTGCACTTGGGCACTATGCCTGGGGCTGTTTAACACAGCAAGATGAGGATTCACACCACTCAACACTAAAGACANGGCACAAATAGGTCCTGGAAGGACTCTGGTTCATGGTAGGAGAGATGAAACAAGGTAGCTGAGTGAACCTGATGACTCAAACCTTCTGTGAACTCTGTGCATATCCACAAAAGACCCACGAACAGNAGTGAGATTCTGGTTACAAATAAGCACCAGTGAGTAGGTGAATCTGTTGAATAAGGAGGACCACAGTGGCTCCCGGGGGCTGGGCTTAGATAACTATGCCTATCCAGATACATGATGTNCCCTTCANTGTGCNGGCTGNGTACCACCGTCCATGCCTCTCTAGCACAGCCCTCAGCTCCTTACCTAGACCTTACCTAGCCAGCATCATGCAGTTCCTGACAGGGAATTCACAGGCACTTTTCAGTGAGGACTGGTCTGAACAGATTCCTGGGTCCCTGCCATCCTCCCAGGCCCGGGTGGGCGTGCCTAGATGCTCACCTGTCCAGCTCTCCTCGCAGCCTCTGGTTCTCACTTGTGGCGACGGCGCTGGTCCTCTGTTCCTGCTGCAGGGCCTCCCGCTCGGTGCTCAGCACCTTCTCCAGCTCCTCCAGCTCAGCTTTCCGCTTCTGTAAGTCACCGTGCCTGGTGGAGGGAACAGCCATTGGCAGCGCAGCCAGGCTCCATTTTCCACAAGCAACTCACACCCCAGGAGACCAGAATAAACCCTCTCAGAAAAGGAGGATTCCTCTGAGATCTTTTCTCTGTGGAGTGGTGAGAGGCTGGACAGCAGGGAAGAAGAATGCTGCCAGGGGGTCANCCAGCACCTCCCAGGGGCCAGAGTCCTCTTCCATTCTCTGCTCCTTTGGCTTCCCTGTCACAGCCAGTCCCTTCTGTAGGTCACCTGAGAGCGTAAGGGCTGCACTCTACACCCTTTTATTTTAGAGACTCNTGTTACAAAGTGGTTCACTAAGAACCAGTGGATCTAAAGGAAACCACAAAATAAACAGCTAAATTCCACTATATGAAACAGCTAATCCCTGCTCACACTCGCCTCAAGCTATGGGAGCCCACATCTTTGTTCCCACTGGCATTGGGGGGCAGGTGCTGAGAGCTCCCTCGCCTCTCTGCTTGAATTTTCTGAATCCTTGTAGGCTGCACAGCTGTCGCTGGGGGGCAGCAGAGCACAAGGTGGAACAAGCCCTGACTTCTGTCCCTCCCTGCTGATGATCTCCAAGTCAGGGAGAGGAGTGGTCTGAGGCACATTTCTCAACCAAGTCAGGGAGAAGAGTGGTCTGAGGCACATTTCTCAACCACCCGGCTCAGGAAACCTGGGACACCCCCTCTTCTGAGTATGTAACACTCTGCCAGTATCCTACTGTTGGGGTCTCCAGTCTTCTCTNTAACTTCTACCTTCCACATCAGNTGAGCCTGGGCCATCTCACTGGAGCCCCACGTAAGGGATCCGGTTAGGAAACTCAAAGACAAATGTTTTCAAGGCCATTAGCCAAAGTACAGAAGTGGCCCCACCATGGTAGGNCACAGAGATAAGATGAGGGGATCTGTCTGGCTTCCAGAGCCAAGTTAGTGATTGTGAAAGAACTATCCAAGTTTGACAAATAAGGGCCACAAACTGACCAGCAAGGCTTTCCAATTCCTGCTCCCCTGTGTCACCTCAGTAAAGCATACAGATCAAGCCCACAGCCTGCAAACCTCTGGAGCCTTGCTTACCAGTGAGCCCTTGACATGACACAGTAATTATCTGGCAGGAGTCCAATTAAGTATCAAATGAAAAGAATCCAGACTTTTGTCACTCCTGTGTGACAGGCACTCGAAGCCCCNATACACAAGACTGAAGACTGTGCCTCCAGCTGTGTGGCCAACCAGCCAGAGACTCTAAATAGCTGACAGATGCTAGACCAAGCAAGGGCCTTGACCTTCAGAGTCAGTCACAACTCCTTCTACAGAAACCTTCCTCCTCTGAATGGACATTAAGACTCTAAGAAGAGGGAAGAGATGGCTCAGTGGTTGAGAGCACCAGCTCTTCTTCCAGAGGTCCTGAGTTCAATTCCCACCACTTCCATGGTGGCTCACAACTGTCTATAACTATAGTCCTTGGGATACAATGCCCTTTTCTGGTGGTGCAGATGCACTCGTAGACAAAACACATAAAACACATAAATAAACCTCCTGGTGGCGCACGCCTTTAATCCCAGCACTTGGGAGGCAGATGCAGGTGGATCTCTGAGTTCAAGGCCAGCCTGGTCTACAGAGTGAGCTCCAGGACAGCCAGGGCTACACCTGGTCTANAGAGTGAGCTCCAGGACAGCCAGGGCTACACAGAAAAACCCTGTCTTGAAAAAACAAAACACACAAAAGAGATCTTTAAAGAAGAAGATTCTAATAGTACAATGTTTTACGATGCTTGTGTAAAGGCCTGTGAGCAGGGGTTATGCTCATATTAGTGCCAATGCTGTGTGTTCCACTGCTTTAGTCTGTCAGTGGCATAGTGCCTTTCATGATTAGACATATGTAGTATAGGTCTAATAAATGCTGCATGTAGAAAGGGCTGGAGAGGGAGTGCCAGGGAATAAAAGTGCCCAGAGGCAGAAGCTGTACCATCTGGTGAGAAGGAAAAGTCACACAAAAGCCAACATCTTGGCAGCCTTGAAGGATGGAGATGGGAGACTCTAGATGAAGGCAAAAAGGCCATACGGTAGGAAAATCCATCGTCATCACCCTTCTACCCACAAGTACCATCAGCGCCTACACAAGGCTTTTCTGGCTCAGTAACATTCGTGGATCCCTACATGGGAAATTTCTTGCATGTCAGCCACTCCCCCAGACATAACTAATGTATTAGGTGCCTAGCTGTTCTGCTGAGGTAGACTGGACAGAAATGCTGCCAATGGGGGCACCTNGCTAGCAGAGGATGCTGGCTCTCTCCTGTCNCATTCCTGTGAGTTCCTTCTTTGGATAAGCTTCCTTCCGATGTGCATCTCACTGATTCTCAGGCTCTGGAGACAGAACTCCAGCCAGGACTTTAGATACACCTGCTCAGAGATCTGGACCTCGCAGTGCAGGGGCAGGAGCTCAGCCACTATTGGGTAGCTTTAATGACACACACCCCAGGACCTGGGACTGCCAATGGTGAAAAGTTAACATTTATGTCTTTCAACATATGAAAAATTTACCTTAAGAAAAGCGGCAGGTGCAGACAGAAGAGGAAGGGCAGTGTGGGTAACTGGGTGGGGGGGCACCTGAGGACTAAGAGCAGTCTCCCACTCCCTCCCTCCCTGCTTCTACCTCCCAACTGTGCTGAGATCNCAGGTGTGGGACTCCTTTGTGCTTTGTTTAACAGAATGGGAGGATTTGGGTTTTTAAGCCAACACTCTAGACTTAGACTTGGAAGAGGCAGTCTAAAGTGTGNATGTGCACAACCCTGTACATAGGTAGACCNAAGAATTTTCCCAGGGGTGTGGGTCAGGAGAGGAGAAAAAGAGGGGGAGGAAGAAGAAAGAATTCTTAGAGAACAGGTCTCCAAGTGTCTACACTGGGTCACCNAGAGCCAGGGTGAGCCAAGGCACCCCTTTGCCCCTGTGTCCCCTNCCACAATCCCCAGCTGGACAAACAAAAAGGAAATAGAAATTGCTAAAGGTNCTATTTCCTTCCCTTTGGGAAAGCTCAGGTGCACCAACAATGGGAAGCAGCCCGCCAAGAGGAAATGCGGGGGAGAGACGGAGGTGCATGCAGGCCTCAGGAAAGTCCCAGAAGCTCTGGGACAGCCTAAGGAGCTCAGCATACCAGCTGCCTCCTCCACAGGCTGTATCCCTACCTCCAGGCCTCTCTCAGGTCTCCTGTCTATATACCCAGCTTCCCTGTCCCTAGGCCTCTGCCTCCTCCACCCCACAGGCTCTACCCCTGCCCTCCTCTGCCTCACAGGATTTACTCTTGCCCTCCAGGCCCTACCTCTCCCCAAGCTCCTTATGCTCCAGNTCCAGGTTCCGGTGCAGCGTCTTCAGGCAGCTGTGCTGTCGGATGAGGGCCTCATACTCCGAGGACTGGCGCTCGTACANGGAACCCAGGTGCTCATGGTCCCGAAGCAGGGCCTCATAAGCAGCTGCCAGTTGCTCCTGCTGCTGCTGCAGACCTTCATGTTCAGCCTCCTTGGCCGTCTGCTGGCTCTGCAGCATCGTGTACTGTGCACCAAGTGCTGCATTCTGGGAGCTCAGTGTGGAATTCTCCACCTGCAGGGAGAGCAGAGCCCTGTGTGTGGTGAGCAGGTCAAGGACTTCACCAGCCACAGACAACCAGAGGGATCTCAAGGCAGGCCAGGCATGGGCAATGCTACCAGAATTGGAGGACTTGGCTGTGGAAAGGGGGAGGGCAAAAACTGGCTATGAAAAGATGGCTANGAACCATCCCCAGAAATCCTCCTTCTAGATAAATCCCTCCTTCTAGATAAGCCCTTATATGTCATCAGTGATTCTTTTTTTAAAGCCTATTTCCTAGACCAGCCAACAGATAATTTGTAAGGCTAGAGTATCTGACAATACTATCTGTCTACTGACTGATTTTTACATATTTATTTTTGTTCCTCTAGGGCCTGCACTGAGGACTTCGTGCATGCTAAGCATTTTTACTAGTGGGCCATATCTGAACCCGATGTTTTAGAGTATTCTAACATAATCCGAAAATTATTAGAAAATTGAACAGGGGCCAGAACAACTTCGATATTAAAGCCAGACAAAGACTTTTTCCAAGACAAAGCAAAGTAACAAATCAACATCCTATTTTCTTATTTTAACAAAACAAACCCAACCTCTTTGCCAAATACGTTTCCTGTTTATTGTCTCTGTTCCACAAGTAACTTTCCAACTTTTCCCAGAAATTAACGAGCAATTTTTCATTTTCCCACCACCTACTAACCACAAATAAAACNACATGATAAGTGGGCTGCAATGCTGGCCCTACTGGCTGCTTCCAGCAGATGGAAGCCAGGTCATAGCCCCACTTCCCCTCTGTCAACATAATACAGCTCTGCCAGGTTGTACTGTATAGAAACTGTTTAACCAGGCTTACTTATTTCCAAATCTCTGTCTGTCTGTCTGTCTGTCTGTCTGTCTGTCTCTCTCTCTCTCTCTCGTGTGTGTGTGTGTGTGTGTGTGATGTTCACTTGTATAAGCTGAAAAGCAAAGAAAAGAAGTTTTAGCCCAACACCTTTAGGCTAGGAAACCAACCTTAGGTATAGGAATGTCTCCTGAGCCACCCTACTACCTTCAAAGACTCCTGTCTACAGCAAGCCTCTTAACAACCACCCAGTCCCCAGGTGCCCCATGCTTAGCCTTGCAGCTCCCACTGAGGAGCCNTCCTGGGTCCCGCTACCTGCAGCTTTGCAGTCTGGGTCTGCAGTGCNGTGGTGTGCTCCTGCAGGAAGGCGCTCTGCTTCTGTAGGGTCAGGATCTGGCTGCTGAAGGCCAAATTCTGCGTCTCCAGGTGCTGTAGCTGCTCCTTCAGCAGATGCTTCTCAGCCTGAAGAGCTGCGTTCTAGAGGAGAAGCATGCGCCAGTTACACACATGGCTAGCTCCCTCTTGCACAGGCCCTGGGGTTTAACTGAACCCTCAAGGGTAGATGCAGCCCAGAGCTGGGGGGTTCCTCAAGCACAGGAAGTTAATGGTTTCCTTCTTAGAAACAGACAACTAATACGATTTTCAAAAAGAAGATAATACATTACAGGGGCTATTGCCCAGGACCTGAGGCAAACGGGCTTGGGAGCCACTTTCCTGATTCCATTTATTTCCTCTGGTATGGAATATTTGAAGAGTACTTTTCTGTGAGCTGAAGTCATTCCCCANTGACCACAGAGCTCAAGTCCTCAGCAATAGCTGTCCCTACGTTTGAGACAACAATTGGAACAGGGTACTTAAAAGAGTGGGAGACTAGGGCTGGAGAGATGGTTCAGTNGTTAAGAGCACTGGCTGCTCTTCCAGAGGATCTGGTTCAATTCCCAGAACTCACATGGCAGCTCACAACTGTCTGTAACTCCAGTTCCAGGGGACCTGGCACCCTCACACAGACACACACACAAGCAAAACACCAATGCACATAAAAATAAACCATTTAAAAAAAGAACAGANTAAAAAAGATCATATCTATTATGCTACTAACTAGGCTAGGAGCCAGGACATGGGCTGCAGGCATGTGACCTTGAGACAGTCTCTAATGTTCTGTCTCAGCTTGTCTGAAAATCATCACAGTGGACTTCAAAAATGTCACTGTTGTGAATCAGTGGGACAAGGTGGACAAGCATGCACTGGAGAGCTTTTTCTGGTAAGGGCCAACAGTAAATACTTGCAGGTTTGGTGGCCNTATCATCTCTATCCCAACAATGAAGGCTGCCACTGTAGTGGGACAGCAGCCCAGACCACATGTCAGTATGAAAGGTGTGACCACGTGTCAATAAGGCTTTGTTTAGATACAGCTTGGGTGTGGGACTGGGATGTAGCTCTGGAAAACACAACACCATGGGGACGAAGGCTGGTGGACAGATTCTGAGTTTGTCACAGCAGGCAGGCAGGTCAGCCCAGGAGCCTGGGCATGTCCCTTGTATTAAAAACTCTGAAGGAANTACAAGGACAGGCACCTAAGGGACCGGCCAGGACAACTCAAGAAAGTGTCCTACTAGATCCAATAGCCTCCATGGCCTCTGCCACCTCATATTCTTTACAGTGACGATATACTATGGGGGCAACTGCTGATAGGATGGTCACTTCATGGGCGGCCCACTCACACTGCGCTCTAGCTCGATGGCCCGGTCCTTCACACGGAGTAGCTCCATGGTGGCCTCTTTGTGGCTGGGCTCCCAGGCCTCTTTCTCTTGGTGACTGCTGACCACCTTGCCCGCAGGGTGCTTCAGCAGGTTCTGGGCCTGCATTCTGTCCTCCTGGNTCTGTCTGAGCTGCTCCNGTTCATCCTTTACCTGCAAACAGCATTGGGAAGCGGACTCAGGCANGATGGAGCCACACAGGAGCCCCACTAGTGGGTAGGGAGGCACCCCTCACCAAAGCCTCAGATACCCACCCACTCATCCCCTGAGGAGGGACAGGCCAGATGCTCTTCTTTTGCTATATGTGTCCCCAGAGAGGACANCAAAGGCAGGGATGTGAACTTANACCTGCCTTAGTCCCCACCTTAGCTACATGACAGGCAGGTTCTGCTGCTCGCCTGGGCCTCCAGTCCACACCACACAACAGAGGCAAAACCAGGCATAGGCAGTCATACATCTCACAAAGGCCCTGCCAGCCCTGCATCTGCCTGACTTCAGATCCCAAATCAACTCTGTAACCAAGAAATGTGTCACGTGTTCAAAAAGGGAAAACATACATGTGGTGTCAGTCCACACAAAATGCACACAAAAGTGTGTGTGTGTGTGTGTGTGTGTGTGTGTGTGTGTGTACATGGAGTACCTACTGACGTGTGGAAAGTGTGTCAGGGAAGCATGTCTATATGCATGTAGATTGTGTACATGTGCTCCACATGTCGTTGGTATGTATGGGAACATGTGCTTGTATGTGCCCAAGAGCTGACACACATATTCATATAAGGGTCTGCAGGATCTGCTTGGTGCTCTGGGCTGTTTCATGTTCTCATACCTTACCTGGAGGTGTGGAACTGCCCTGAGCCACAGCCTCCTCCCTACCATGCATCTGGCTGTCGTGGCCAGCTCCTATACCCTGAGGTTGGCACTCGCAGGACCCTACTGCTTATCTGTCCTGGAACACTGCCCTGGTTGTCCTGGGGAGGGTATGGCAGAGGCCTGGTAGTCAGAACCTCAGCCTGGCCCTCACCATCTGCAGTTCAATCTGTAGACGATGATTCAAGCTTTCTTTCTCTTCCACCTGCGCCTCCAGNAACACAATCTTTTCTTCTTTCATGGCTAGTGTTGTTTTCAATGCTGATTCATTTTTGCCTTCCAAAATCTTGCATTTTCTGAAAATACAAAGATACAATAGTACAGTTTTCATGCCACTTCACCCCTAGTCCCATCTCCCTGTGGCCAGCACACACCCTTCCCACTAAGCTAATTTTATGTGTCACTTGCAGAAGGTGTTCTAGGGACCCAGAGCCCTTCCCAGGGTTCCCTAGCTGACATATCCACAACACTATCACACAAAACACCACTACGTTTTATAGCTACTCCTTTAAGAGGTGTTTATAGATGGCTTTATACCACCCCATCTCAGGAAACCTCAGCTATCGGTCCAAGGTCACAATGTTATGTGCATGGCAGGTCTGTGGCCTTCCCATTGCACCAGACATGTCAAAGCAGCCATGGGAGTCTTGTTGGTTACAAATCCAGAAAAGGTTACCATACTGGAGTTCTTTGAAAAGCTAAGCTGTTCAAGAAGGCATAGCTAGGAGAAAAACTGCAATCATCTAGTTAAAAGAGATGTGGGCTCTTCCTGGGTGCAGGTCGGTGCAGACCCTGTCAGGCATGCAAGAGGCCCTGGGTTTAGCTTCCCACACCACAGCTATTTTATCACACAAAACAACCTCCTTCGATGCCTCCTTGACTCCCTAGGGACAAGAGCTGAGCTACAAAGGACAGACACAAGGAGTCATGTCACACAGTGACTCCAGCGGTGAAGAATAAATCAAGGCCTCAGACGGAGACCCAGGAGCTCAGACTCATCGGAGAGCACAGTGCTAGCACACAGGGGACTGTCCTTACGTGTCACCATGACTGTTATCCTCTTGCAGCAGCAGCTCCTTGCTGAGGCCAACCTTCTCCAGCTCCTGGCTCAGTTTGTCCAGCTCACTGGTCAGCTGCTGGCTCTTTAACTTCTCCAGCACCAGGTCCTATGAGACAGGAAACATCACTGTGACAGGAGTCTGGCAGGGGCAGGGCAGGGAGGCTAGGGTCTCACGATGGTGTCACACCTTCAAGCCACCTCTTCCCCAATCCTGGCTGTTTCAGATGTTTCAGGCAAGCAGGCTAAGTGATGAGGTGGTCAGCTCCAGTATGTTCCACCAAAAGAAAAGGGATGAACAACACCCTTCCCTCTTGGTGCTGGAAACAACAGACCACACAACAACAACATATAGAGGATGGACCCAGAGTGTTCTCCTTCTCCAAAATATGTCAGAAATACTCCACTGTGTTGACTTTTAGTAGCAAGAATGATCTATACTAATATGATTGACTTTTAAATTACAAATTTAGCAAGTAATTAAACATTCAATATTGGCAGTGGGAGAAAAAAAGCAAAGCGAGAAAGATGGTTATTGTTGTTACTGTAACTCAGGGTGGCCTTGAACTTGCTGTGTAGCTGAGGATGATCCTGAACTTCTGATCTTTCTTTCTCTCCAAGTACTAGGATTACAGGTGTACACCACTATGCCCGATTTTACGCTGTGGTCTCAACCTAGGACTTCATGCATGCTAGGTGAGTATNCGCCCAACCAAGCTGCCTGTCTCCATGCCTGAAGGAGTTTATTTTAAACCCTGGTTTTAAATAACTTTTATTTAAAAATTTGGTTAACTTTTTTCAGAATGTGGGCTTTAGTTAACTTTTCAGAATGTGGGCTTTAGTTAACTTTTCAGAATGTGGGCTTTGGTTAACTTTTCAGAATGTGGGCT